>NDXB01022649.1:166083-181024 GCA_002631895.1 Agapornis roseicollis
AAAAAAGGGGGGGGGGGGGGAGCGAGATGGGATCTGGCTGCACTTATGAGTCTACCCTGGCTTTTCCAGGAGGTAGAATGGTGCTTGCTGTGGGGGCATGGAGGCGTTCTCCATTTCTCTTCTGTGTATACAGTCCCTCCTGTACACACTCCTCATTTTTTCCAGTGCAAAGACAGCTTTCCCTGACATGGGTAGCAATTTTCTGGTGGATGGATGGATGCCTTATAGCTGCAAAAGGGAGTGCTGAGCTGCAGCATCCCACCAGGCTGCCCAGCCAGCATGCAAAAAGGGACCCCTGTTTGTGCTTCATATGCTGCTCCTATCAGCAAATGTCTTCAAGTAAATCAGCTTTCACCCCAGCTTCCCAGACAGATCTCCTCTTGCTCTCCTGTTCCTTGGACAGGGGACCCAGGTGAATGCAAAGAGAGCACCTAGGCCACCATGCCGTGCCATGGGTACACTGAGCCCCCAGGCCTTGCACCAGACAAGTAGTGCAGTGGATCTCAGCTTTGCCGCTGCTCTTTCTTGGGGTAAATTCTTTAAATGATTTTGTTTGTATGTTTCCAGGCTGCAAAGTTAATTTAAAGGGACACTGTCAAGGTTAGCAAGCTCAGAATTTGATCGGACTGGCCATGCATGTTTCCTAATAATTGTTGGGAAAAGTCTGCATAGTTCTTTGGTTTCCTCTTTTATTTTTTATTTTTTTTTTTCTCTTTCCTCAAGAAAAAGATATTTCCAGGGAAATATATCAAAGCTGCAGGTCAGACTTCATGGACAATCCTGCTACATCTGCCCGGTGTTCATACATAATAGAGGAAAAGCAAATTAGAATGAAAGCAAGCTTCCTTTTTAAGTTTTCCAAAGGAATGAGTTTATTTAAAAGAAAAAGAAGCTAGCCCAAGAGGAGGATTTTGTAAATGCTGTACAATTCCTTAAGCAAAACTCTTTGAAATTTAAAAACCAAACAAACATAGCAAGTGTTTGTCAGTGGATTATGGGGCACTTATTGACTCCTACAGTGGTTCCCACACTTCCCAGGGTCACTCTTAAATAGTATCCCCTCGCATCTGCTGCAGATCCTCCAGATATAACTGCTAAATCCTGTCATCGAGACACTGCAATTACTGTGCGCTGGACTTATCAATTATTCAATCAATAACCTATAAGATGTCCATCCTCTTATATCTGTTTTCAAAATCTTCCTTTTTCTCCTCATTACCGTGACCTTTATGAAACAGAACGTGGTGAAGCTTTTGGGTTTTCTGTTTCTAGGGTTTGGGTTTTTTCAGGAATGAAATGAAGGCACCTGTCTTTGTTTCAAGGGCAGCTAAGCCTTTTACTTTTTATGCTCGTAAGTTTTAGAGAGACATTAAGTAAATATGAACCCTGAAACTTGCTTCTGGTTCCAACAGGACTGCACTTATTTTTTTGCAAGTATTCCCAGGAAAGCAAAGGATACTGTGATACAGGTACTCTAAGGAATCTTTGTAACACTAGGGCCACCATCAACAGATGAATTAATAACTGAGGCATTTGGAGTCCTTAGCATCTGAGCATCAAACTCATATAGTTTCTCTGCAAGAGCACTACAACTGTGCACCCTACCTATCATCACCATTGGCTGCGAGATCAAGGAGTTATTTTAGGATGCTGTGGAGTATGGATAATGCTAACAAAATTGATGCCTTACAGAACTTTATACAAACTGCATAATTCCCAAAAAAATACCTTTCCAAGTTTCATTTGTCATGTCTTTCCATGGCTCTTAAAAATACTACTTGCTTCGCTCCCACTGGTCAGGATGGCAAGCACATGTTATACTCTGTTTATCAGGATCAGACCCATAGTGTTTTCTCTTAAATAAAATATTTTACCTCTGCAGATATAGTCCCTGAGAACTATTAGAAATACTGTGATTGAAAACTGTGAAACACTGCATATTTAGTTGAAAAGTTCCATTGCAACTAATTTGTTATTTTCCTGTTTTCAAGGGTAATCAAACTGGGCTTGATTTTTAGTTTTTCCTTCTTTTTTCTGTAAGTTTTTTGGTTTTTTTTTCCCTTTCACTGCCACTATAGGGACTGAGAGGAAAAAAAAAAAAAAAAAAAAAAAAAACAAAACCAAAAAGACCCAAGCAACTTTCTTTTTTTTCTTTAAAGATTATTGTTGCAATAACTTCTGAAAAGCGGCTTGAAGTTGAATTTTTAATTTTGCTTTTGAGACATTGCATATTTACTCATGACAGCCAAATCCCATGGAATTATTTCTGCCAATGAAAGCAAGCCGAGAGCCCTAGCTGAATTTTCCATGTGTTTCTACAGCAGCTTGTGGATGTTTCTCTGGACTGTAGCTGCAGGAAGACCCGAGCTCGCTCCAGCAGAACTTATTCCTCGTGTACGTGTGCAGATGAGCCGAGTGCCCTGGTCTCACAGCCCCCTGGCCCCGCAGCCCCGGGAGCTGTCCAGCAAGGGCTGGGAGTGGAGCAGCTTCACCAGCAGGAACAGCCAGAGAGATATCCTGAAAGCCGATAAAAAGCTGCTTTGCTTCTTTGTGCTAGGCGAGAATTGAGGACTGTTTGTTTTCACCTCCTGTAAGTCTCACAGAGCTGCATCATCCTCTCAAAGCAAGAAGCTGCAGAGGGAAGTGATGTGTGACAAGTTGCTTTATGAGCACAAATGCACAGGCAGGCACCCTACATTTACAGCCTCGGTGTTTGCACTGAACAAACGTCCTGCAACCCACAGTACCCTCACTCTAGCTGCAGAGTGGGTGCCGCCTGCACCTTAAATCCTTCCTGTAAAGGAAGGGTTCACTTACTACCATGGGAAATATGGTTCTGTTCAGCTTCTTGTAAAACTCTGTAGTGATATTATAAAGTTTTAAAGGCTTCATTGTATCACCTATGTGAAATGAGTAGCTAAAGAAACTGTCTTAACCTCCCCCTGCAGGCTCTTGTCCAGCATCTTTTTTCCCCAAGAAAAAGTCCCATGCTTTAGGATTCCTTCCATCTCACTTCCCACTGGTAAGGCATTAAGCTTAAGACCAAAAGACAACACATCTGCTCCACTTGTTTTGTAAATGATAAGGGGTAACTATATATGAGGAATCAATTATTTGGCTATAACTCAGCAAAGTACAAAGCCATGCACCAAAATTTAAATGTACGTGTTCTCTTGGGATTACTTATATGCTTAAAGTTGGGCGCATATGTAAGCAGTTGGTTGAATCAGGGCCTAAAATGGCATGCTATTACTCAGTATAAATGATACTTTAAAGCTCATTCTAGAGCACCATGGTAAAATAAATCTTTATCTTAGCTACTTAGTACTAATGAAAAACAATATTATCAGTACTTTTCCTATAGCAATTCACTTAAAGAGAAATGTTGTACAATTACAGAGAATGTCTAACCATGCTTCTTGATCAACCTGATAATTAATAGGAATAGGGGAAAAGCCCAGTATTTCTGAGTGCTGATCAGGCAGCAAAGGCACTCCAAACATCTGAAGAAAAAACAGTTTGTTAATTGCTGTCTAGACAGTTTATTGCTGCAATAAGATCAAAACACAGAATACTGAGGTTTGTGGTATGAATCATGCAGACTAAACAATTGTTTTATTGCATTTACAGAGCACTTGATTTATAATGCAGTCAGCTTAGTAATAAAATTCCTCCATTGCATATCCTGAATAATTTCACCTCTTTTCACATCTCTGTTTTAATTCTATATCAAGATGCTTTAAAAATGTCTGGATGGAGAGGGGATTACTGTCATGTATATATAAAGTTCCTTATCTTGGGTTTCTGTTATATCATCACTGAGCAAACAGAGTTCAGCTGAGCCTTGATCAGCTGATGGTATTCTGGATACATTGAAGAACAGATTTATTGGGCTGCAGCCTGGAGTGAGTGCACTTTAGGGGAAATCAGGCTGTCCCATTGCAAGAGGTTTCATTCTGCTTCGCATTCAGCCAAAAGAGGTCACACAGGAAAGTGACTTCTTTAAAAAAAACACTTTATTACTCTACAAAATTTTAGTCACTGAGAAGAAGGATTCATTTGTCCATTTCTGCGGGTATCTCCAAGGTTGAAGGGGAGTTTTTCTGGGAACTAAGAAATTCTTGGGATGATGGAAATTCCTCTTGTTTTAATTTAGCGCTGAGCTGGGATAAGGGAATAGTTGCATGAAATCTCAGTCTGTGCAAAGTGCCAACTTTCCCTGAGAGCATAAAGTGATGTTGTGTGAGTCTTTGTATGAGACAATTTTGTTGGGGTTTGTGTTTTGGGTTTTTGGTTTTTGTTTTTGTTTTTTTTTTTTTTATTCTTTTAATAAATTATGATCATCCCAACATCCATGAAGAGCAGAGAAGTAATAGACCAGGTTGCAGTTCTAGTCCAAAATCAAACCAGAGACCTAAATCTGGAGGATCCTAATTTCACAAATTACAGGCTGCAATCCTGGTCCCATAGGTTACAGTGGAAATGTTGTCATTGACTTCAGTGAGTCACCATTACACCTAGAAATGCGGTGAGTTGTTTGATAAATCTGACAGTGCAGGGATAAAGCAGATGCCATTTCTCACTTTATAAACGCCTATTTACATAAGATTTTGAAGTACAAGCTTTTTGGGTAAGTTTAGATAAGTATCTTTGGTGTAAGTATTGGGGGAAGGAGGAGAAATTCTTCTGCAGAGTAATCCCCTGATTAAGAAGATCTGTGCTGTCTCATTGTAATATCTTAACTTGAATAGCGTCTCTGTAGTTGTATTTCAAGTTAAGCTATTTAAAAGGGCAGGCCTGACTGGTAAAATGTGTCTGAAGTGGAGGTACCTTTGCATATATCCACACTAGGCTTCACCAGTAAGAGCTGATATTCCTTTTGGTCAAATGGAAATTCCTTAAGTTATTTAAGCACTAAGCCTTTATCAAGACTGTCCCATTTGCAAAGCAGCTGAAGGGACTCTTCATTATTTCCTGGTACAAATTGTACTCCGAGGAAATGACAGAATATACTCCTGCTGCTTACCTTCCTGGTGTGTGGAAATCAGTCCTGGCTCTCTCAAAATCTCCCAGTATTACATTGCCTGTTTGCCTTGTAATTCTTCTTGCAGCTCTGCAGGAATATCAGAGTGGCTCCATTTCAAGTTGCATCTGGACTTATAGCTTCTACCTAAGGCAGAACTAACCTTCCTGAATGTCCTTAGTGTATGAAGAGCCAAATCTGCAAGGAGAGATGGTCCCTGAGAAATGTAGAGGCAGGAGTGTCTTTCAGAGGAAGAGCACTGAAAGAAGGAGCCAATGTGAGTAAAGGTAGGTCTCTGAGTACCAGCCTGGAGAGTATCTTGTGACTGATCCTACAGACTTTGCTTTTCTGGAAAGCAAGAGTCTCTGAACATACTCAGGTGATGATCCTGCTGAAGGGTGATGCACTTTCAAAAGAGACCCACAGGTTCTTGGAGAACAGACAAACTCAGGCACACAACCCAGTGAAGAAGGGAAAGGCATTCAGTCAGATACGAGGTTCCCAAGAATACCACCTCCACAGACTTCTTTCTTCTCTAAATGACAGAGAAACAAATACAAGCAGAGAACAAGAAAGTGCCTTGTTAAACAGCTTGTTTATTTATTTTTTTAAATAATAGTAGTCTTAGACAAAAGCAAATACTAAAAGCCACCATGATAGAGCAGGGCAAGACAGGCAAACAGGCTTTTAGCAGCATAAATCAATGCCTTGTGAACAGAAGGATGCTGAAAGAATACCTGAGATGTAAACAGAGCTCAGTAATCTTGCAGGCAATTCAGAAACTGACCATTTAGACCTAGAGATTTTCATGAGTAAAATTGTAAAGTAAATCTATAACACTGATGTCAATAATGCAGAACTATAGTTCTCCAGTTTTGAAAGTCCAGATAAATTATTTGGTTACTTTCTAACAAAACAGAGTGTCTGTTGCTGCCTGGGAGGATTTGGCACCAAATTAGCTGCTGGAAATAGCAGTAAAAGCTCTTTTTCAGAGCCCAGCTTCTACACAGGTATTTCTTAAAGCCAAATAAATATTTTGAGAAAGGGTGCCTTAGTTTTATGTGTTAGGACACTGGCCCACATCACTAAAGCTACAAGAGGGGTTTTTTTATATCAGTTCAGGAAGTTTTCTCTTTTGGATCTCCAATGCTTTGTGTGTATCACAGTGATGTCAGCCACCAGCTTTTGTGGTATGACTCCTGCATGTGTTGCCCAAGATGCTCTGGAGTTCATTCTCTGAGACGACCTACCATATAGCTCTTACCCACCCCACTACAAGTGGCCAAAATACATGGATAAGTCAAGGTATTCTTATGAAGAACTTCAATAGAAAATTATGGAAATTTGCTTTGGCACTTTTCAGCCTAATTTTGATTTACACATCCACAATGGCCTTGAGTGTGTTATTGTAGAGAACGACTTCCTCTACCTGCTTGGAGTGTGAACCCAGGCAGGAGAGCATCACAGATGATGTGTCCTCTGGTCCAAAACTGTCCTTGAGACAAAAGAGCACGAGGAATTTATGGTGGGGAAAGGCAGACTGAGAGAAGGTAGACGTCTAGGGAAAGACACCAAAATGTTGTAGATGTGGTGAGCAACAAATGTAGGTGCTGAAAGGCATTATAGACCAAAGACCCAGGGAGTTACAGAATGACAGCCAGTGCTCCTCTGGCAGAGCACTTTCTCTTCCATCAGTGCAACACAAGCTGTTACAAGCACACGTACTCAGGGGCAATCAGTATGCTTTCTTTTACGTGGCATTAAATGCTGTTAGAAGTATTTCTGTCATTTATTGCTACTCAATAAAGTTTTATCTTGTGAAAGTCATGATTTATTTACTCCATCTTACAGAACAGACCTGTGCAATCTCCCACATCAGCACCCCTTTACCAGATTCATAAAATGTGTTAACAATTCATTTAAAATTCATATACTAGCTGAGTACAGTTCCTTCACAACACTGCACCAAGTAATATAAAGCAGCACGTGCCCTGACATATGGCACACTGTCAGTGTATGCTCTTAAGGTCTCTCTCAGCTCTAAGTACTTCAGTGTGCTTCTATAATTGCTCTTGTACCCAGATAGTCAAACAGCATCTTTCCATTTTTCAGTTGTCACAGAGTTTTTGTTAATTTTCCTTCCCAGCTACCAAGAAAACAGATTGTAAGAATAGCTGGTTTAGAGAGGGACTGGTCAAGAGTTTATCTCCATGCTTTCAGTTTATCAGCTGCTTGCTTAACTGGGGGCTTTCACCTGCTCAGACAAGATGCAGCTTTTTGCTGGTCTGTGTGAGTTATACAAGCAAAAAGGTAAGGTGGGAATCAAAATGAGGGTTCCTATCCCAGTGTGTCCCTCTAGGAAAATTATCTTTGCCTGTAGCTCTTCCAGCAGTTCTTCTGAAAGGTGCAATCAGTCCATGGCTGCAGTGACCTTTTACTGTGAAATATTTCTGGTTGTTCATTTTCCCCAGTATATTTGGTTTTACTGCAGCATACCTGCTCACAGCACAGATATTTTCCTTTGCTAGCACCAAAGGAGCCTGGCTCTGAAACTGACCCAGAAGCATCTCATTTCCAGGCTCTTTGCAGCAAGATGCCATGCGTCCAACCTTGTCCAGGTGATGTAGATTTATGGAACACAGTCTCAGACTTTGTCATCCTCTGGTATGTCACAATACCTGCATAATTCCCAACCCAATGAGGTGTGAGGGATTTGTGGTATCTCTGCAGCCTGCTTGTTTCCTTCTATTCTTATTTTAACAGGGTTGTGCACTGTGACAGGCACAAGACAGCCTGATATTTGTGAATTCCAGAGGGAAAACTATTGGTCATTTTGTGTGGCCTAAACAGCAATGATAAAATTTTGGGGTGTGCACAGGACCCAAGTGTGTGCTTCAGGCCTCAACTGTTGTTCAAAAGAGTGCCCAGCTGGGTGACTCTGCTTTCTGTCAGGTTAGCAAGAGTCCTTGCTGCATTCCTCACAATGTTGCTACACACATTTGTGCAATATTTGGCTTCTTTGTGCAACATAATTAATGAAACATGTCTCATTGGCACCAGCATCCCTAGGGACCCCAAAGCAAAGGGAGCCTTTGAAGCCTTACAGGGTCTTAAAAGCAGAAAATATTTACCACAAGTTTATTAAACCAAGCTTTACCAGTAATAAATTAGCAGCCTGTAGACATGTCTTTTTCTGAAGGAGCTGATGTTAATCTTTTAGAGAAATATAGTAACAATACAGTCTTCATAGTACCTTTCAATTTTTCCATTCACATGCTGTAGATACACTTTGCTACTAAAACCTCTGAGTTTGGTATGGTGTCCCTTTCCAAGGCAGGTCCTCTGCAGAAACCATCAATGAAGCAAGGGATTCATGTCCATATTCAGTCCTCAGAAATTCCATAGGCGGCATTAAGCCTTATCTAGTACATACAGGTTTATGTGAGCAAAACCCCACACATAATACCATCATTTTATTCCTTTCTTATAGCCACTCCTCCGTGATTCTGGAAGCATTTTAATGACTTTATCCCAAGTCTCAGTGATTGAGCTGGGAATGGCTGATAGTCTGTTCTGTCCCTACATCTACAGTTCAGGTTATGTGATCTTACCGTGCTGTTTTAAAACCACAAAACACTGGGGGTGTATTTACAGATTTGCACGTCCCTTACACTGCACCATTGTATGGTAAATTATATTGGAGCCTTTCCTGAGCTCATTAACAAAAGCCCATTGTTTGAGGGTGTTACAGATCCCACGTGCTCTGCCCAGGAGTTATGCTTGTATCATGAAAGTGTTGGCGAGTTCACACGAGAGCTGTTTCCTAGTGTTTCTGTGTGGATTTTTAATGACATTTGTGCAGGTGCACAGCTTAAAAAAGTGCTCTTTTCTTAGCCTACAGAGGTCTTCCAACGTTCAGCTAGGGCAGCAGTCATAGCAATGCTTGTTTTTTAAGAGTGATCTCAAAATGTTGTGCTTAATTCAGTTTTGTTTATTAACAGTGTGTCTGAGTATCTTTCCACTAAATTGGATATATGAATGGGGACCAGCTTACACAGTTCAGTGAAAGCTAAATCAAGTCCAAGGCAATTGCAGTTGAGGATGTGTGCAGACTAAGAAGTTATTATTAAAAAGTTCATGTTCTAAGTGTAAATGTTTTAAGTGTAAAAGCTGTCTTACGTTAACATACAATTAAGACAGGATCAGGCCTTATGTGTCAGGTAAAATTTTCCTCACTGTGTTTGACATAATGTGGTAACTACTAGAAGGTCCAAAACCTGCAGACTGAACTGTGACATCTGTGACAGAAGAGCTTGGTGACAAAAAGGGCTTAAAGTGTTCTTGCCCCATTACACTGTTCCCAGTTCTCATCCTGAGCTGGCTCTCCATCCCTTGTTGTTTATGTGTCTGTGTGTGTTTTTAAGCTAGATCAGTTCCCTGCACTGGATATCAGACTGATTTCACAACTAGATAGGTCAGCACAGGAAGGACTGTGGTGCATGGAAAGATGCAATGTGGAGGGAACCCTGGATTGTTGGAAACCACAATTGCCTCAAAACTCGCCGTAACATGAATCCACAGATCAGGTTAGTCATAGCCTGCAATGTGCAGCTGATGACGAACCCCATGGGAGAATCGCTTCCCAGCAGCGTTGTGCAAAGGGCTGATACTCAGTCTTCCCAAATCCTGGAGGGCTGAAGCTTATTTGCACTCCAAACAAGGCCCAGTTGGAGTTTACCATGCAGAATTGTCCCTCTCTAATATAATTCAGCTGTGTATGTATTTCATTGCAAAGAAAATATACCTATGACTTCTCCTAGGTTCCTTCTTCAATGGCCGTTACTTTAGTGCTTAATGTCCATTTGACTTACACATGCTAAAAGTACATTGGGCAGGATTCTGAATAAATGCAAATCAGAGGTGAATCATCTAAAATATTTGGAGTTACAGGCACAAGCGGGATCCGAGTCAAGCGACTTGTCCTAGTTTCTGTCACACAAATACTAACCCTTTATAAATCATTAATTCCCAGCCTGTTTGTTATCCAGGGGAAGTAACAAAACAGTAGTATCACATAACACATCCTAAGAATGCCTTGTTCATTTTAAGAGCAAATAAAACTAAATAGCACCAAGTTGTTAGTGATGCAGCCTACGAGACCAAGCAGAAACACAAAAAGGGGACCTTAATCAGGCTGAGGCCACAAAATAAACAGGGGAATGGGTACAAAAAGAAGAAAAAGAGAAAGGTTGGACAAGAGTGACTTCACATGGACTATCTTCACATAAGATACTCTTTGTTTACTGTCACGTGGAAATTGCCTCTGCTCATTACATGGTGGGGCTTTCACCGGGGACACTGCAGCAGTGCTATTATAGCATGAATGGTTTCCACAGCTGCTGCTGCTGTTACCCTTAGCTGCCTTTCTCACAGGAATAATTTAGCACCTATCCACAGGCAGAGAACTGAGCACAGCACCGTTCCCAATAATAATCACCCAAAATTAATTACTCCATCAAGAAAGCAAACTTTTTTGTTGTTTTGTTACCACAGTCCCTCCTCTAATGTGTTTATCATGTGTTGCCCAGGAGTTGCTTGTGATGAAGCAATAACATTCATTCCCATCAGAAGATGAGGCAGAGAAAGAGCAATAGTGATGTTTCTCTTTCCTATAACTTCACTGAAGTTCGCCTTTCTGTGCAGCACCAGCTCCAGGGGCATAGAATGGATCCTGCCATGGGGAGAGGATGCTACACCCCACAGACACTGCCAAGGCACAGAGATTCAATCATGCACCTTGTTCCAAAATATCATGACAGGGTAGCAAGTGGGAAGATGAGAGTTAGATAAGATAGGTGGTCATTCTAATTTATTTTGCAGCCTTTCATGGATAGTGCTGACAACTGAGAAAAGCACAGTTGTTTATTCCTCATGGGTTTGCTAATACAGCAATGACAGGAATGGGAGTGCTTTGGTACTGTCGAACCTCAACAGCACAAAAACGATTGGCTTTTTGTCAATTTAACTTAAATGACTTCCCACTTTAACTAGTAAAAAGTCCTTTTCTGGCCAGTATTCCAGAGTTTATATTGAACTGCCTTTTTTGCTGGCCTGATTAAGTACTGGGTAAAGTATTGTACTTCTAAAAGTGCTGTTAGCAAAACTAATCCAGGCCTCACACATTATTTTGGTCCATATGTTAGTTATTTTGGTCTCTGAAGGTTCCCAAATACTATATATTTACCACTGCCCTTTAAAGTTCTTGTTAGTGACAAAATATTAGAAACATAGTTTTATCTATAAAATGCATAATTAAATTAATCTTTACCATACTTTTTTTACATCACACAGGAAATATTTTAGACTGATGAATACCATGGATATATAATTAGTACTTTCTACCATAAACTAGATTATAACTTACACTGTCCACTCTGGCTCCAAAAATCCTTGCAGATTTTAATTCAATTGCTGCACTTTATCTGGATGAAAACATTTGAATTCTATTATTATTATTATTATTATTATTATTATTATTATTATTATTCAGTGTGGATTTGTGCCTTTATATAGGTTAGATGTGGTAGCAGTTTTAAACAGAAGTTTAGTGGAGGTCTCAAATTAGGCATTTTGCATCTATATTTAGGCATGTGCCAGATTTTAAATGCTGAACATCTAATTTTTCTAGCTGAGGTTTGCCTAAATTAGGGTTTAATGGGAATGAAGGCTGGATGATAAAAATAGAGGGAAACTAATTTTGAGGTATTTCTGAATTTCAATGGGAATAGGGCTCAGACTCTTTTGAAAGCCCTCTTACATGCCTGTCTGTGTCTTTCAACGCTTAAACACCTTTCAGAATCTGGCAGGACGCTTTGGATAAATGTTTAACAGTAAACCCAATAAAATCTGCTAGTCCTCTTTGATTTGTTCTTTCCACTGCCTGAGAAACATTTAGATATTCTTGGCACCAAGACATCCCTTGAGGTAGATCTGCCCTTTTTAATTTCAGCTGAAGATAAGTTAGATGTGGTTGCAATTTAAAGACCTTTTAAAAATGGGATCCTGGAATTAGCCGTGCACTTCTATATTTAGGCATCTCTCAGATTTAAACACAGGGCTCCTGGTCACGGCATTGATCTGCGGTTCCTCGCTGGTGCCGAGGGCTCCGCGGGGCGCGCAGCCTCCGCAGGGCTGCTGCAGGAAGCAGAGGCAGGCCATTTATTCTCCTATTACAGAGCCATTCCTGTGTTTATACCATCTTGTTTAGCTTACTCCTAATGCACATCCTAAGACGTACCTCTAATACACATCCTAAGACATGTTTATGAAAATTCTTTATAAGCAAAATATTTTACTTCCATTGAGTAAGTTCAGATACAGAACAGCCTCAGCACTATGGGCTGCTCCAACTGCACTCTTGCTCTCTCCCTGTGCATCTTTCATTTAAAAATTCAGCCTTCAGCCCACCCACATTACCACAGCAAGACCAATAATTGTAACATATGGATTCTCAGCCAACCTTGTGCTGGTTTTGCTAACATGTTTGGCAAGCAGTAATTATTCTTCTAAAGACTAAATACCACTTAGAGCTGCAGAAGTTAAGTTGTTAGCTGGAGAATGAGCAACTGTGCTTTGGACTCATTTTGGGGTTTAATTCTTTAAATGCTTCCTCAGAGCAGATAAGGTATCCCTTTATGAAGCACATATTCTCAAGGTGTGATCCTCCGCTCTCTGCTAATCAGGAAATCTGTTACATCAAATGGGCTTGAATCAATGGCATCAGTGAACTGGCTAAGCATTAAAAACCATGCCTTGATCTGAAAAAGATTACAGAGCCCACTGACTTCATTTGTGGGTGCTCAGCACTTCTGAAAATCAGGCAAGAAGCTTTTAAAGATTAAACAATACCCTGACTCCATCAGGAAGTAAAATCATTTAAAATTTGAAGAGAGACACATAAAAAGGGGACATGACATCCAAGAGATATTTTATTCTATTAGACAGCAAATTCATAGGAAATGCTTTTTCAGAGAAGTGATTTATTTCACTGTGGGACTCGTGGCCACCAAGACAAGGATTTTAAAGGTTTCATGCATAGACTAGATGACTGAACTATCTTTGTTTAACTGTTATAGCTAATGGCATTTATACAAGGGTTGTTTAACCTCATGCTTCAGGGTCTAATCCATACTCTGATTTTCAGGTTAAGATGAAACTTAATGTGGTGACTGATTATCTGCACACTCTTTTGCATCATCTTCCCTGAGCACCAAAAGATGTTCAGTACCAGAAGTGGTTAATGAATGATATAGACACCTTCCCCTTGCCCTGGTCTACTTCTATGTAGTAATTTTTGTTGTCACAAAATCAAGTTTTGGTGTTCACACACTTGCAGGAAAGGTACTGTGCAAGAACGATTCTGCCTCTAGGAGATAAAGATGATGAGCTCTACAAGCAATGCAACAACCAGCTACCTGGACAGAAGTTTTCTTTCCTGGATGCTATGATTAGTCTCCAAAGTCTTACTCCACATGGACCCAATCCCACATGCCCTAATTTCAGATTCATCAGGATTCAGGTGGGTGCCACTTGCCATACCCTGAACTCAGCCTTCTCCTGCATTATTTATGTTTATTCTTTCCTGGAAAGAAGAAAAAAAAAAAAGTAAAAATATTTTACATGCTTTTTAAACTCATAAATATAACGTATCAAAGGCAATTTGGCAAACCTACTTTATGGCTAGAGGCCCACCAGGGCTCTGCCCACTTAGTTAAACTCAATCTTGCTGAGGCATCTTTCCACCTCTGAAGAATCTGTCACTTGGAGCCAATCGATCATGGTGACGTCCCATCCTTCCCCAGCACTCGATTGCATGTTTCTTTTTATTTGCCCATTCCTTTGCTTCCTGCCATCTATCTCCCCCAAGATTTCTTTTCCCTGTTTTTAATACCTTTTCCAAGTTGTATCTCTGCAATCTATTTACCCACTGTGATCATCAGACTAAAACCAGAAAGAGACTGAAGATCATATTCCCAGCAGGCTGCAATCTGATTTCCTCTGCCTGTTTTATTCATGTATCATTGATAGTATCTGGAAAACTGAATATGCACTGGCTTTGGATGAATAAATTTCACAGGGGAGTGAGATAAACACAGCATTATGCCTTGCAGGTATTAGGAGGAGAAAAAGAAATACACACAAAAAAACCCTCAGACATTAGCTAAAATTACTCCAAAAGCTCTAAAATTACCTTAAAGTTATCTGAGTTATTAATATATATATAAAAATACATATATATATACACAGAGGATATATATAAATACTGTATATACATGCTCAAAATAAATATACACACATACATACACACACACACACTGGAGATATAGATATATATACTGGAAATGTTCTGTTTACTTTCTGGGAGTTTGTGACCTTAAGATGAACCCCACATTTTCAAGCTTTTCATTATTATCACATATTTTTTAAGATTACTTTACAGACCTGCAGAAGAAAGGCTTCTCTTACAACCATTTGTTTCTCTAGGAACTTCAGTTCTAAATGAAACAGCAAGTATTGTGGGAGTTAGTAACCCAAAACCGAACAGTTTGTATCAAGAAACTGCTTGATATGAGCTCTGAGTGCTCTGAATAGTAGTCATTCATTTTTAGAAGTGCCATCAGCTGGCCATGTAATAGTAAGTTCCCAGAATTATGGAAGTTTGCATAAATATCTCCTCAGGCACTATCGAATCAAAACCTTTTCCCTATTTATTTGTGTATGGATGGAATTTCCTTCATGTTCCACAGATAACACATTGTCATGGTCTAAGGATTACATGTAAGTTTTGATCAAAAAAAAAAAAAAAAAAAAAAAAAAAAGTTTTTTTTGAAAAAATGCTGAAAGAAGGGGGGGAGGTAG
>NDXB01022649.1:181094-194509 GCA_002631895.1 Agapornis roseicollis
AAAAAAAAAAAAAAAAAAGAAAATCAGTTTTTCTTGAATAAATGCTGAAAGTAGGGAGTGAGGTAGAAGAGAAGCTGGTGGACCACCTGCATTATGGGGTCAGAGCCTCAGCTGTTGCCCATCATACTGCTGCTGTTGAAGCCAATTTAAACCCACCCCATCTTCCTAGAGCTTCTGTCAGTGCCTGAAGACCAAGCCAAAGGTTGGGAGGATGCATGTGGGATTCTGTTCTCTGACTGTGGAATAATATGCACAAAGGACGAGCTGGATATTGCACTCCTTAGGATTTATGGAGATTAAGCAGGTGAATTTATGGGTTACTTTGTGCTTCCCCTCTTGTATTACAGAAGTGTTCTTTAGCTAGACTGGGTGCTTGTGAGCTAGTAAATTGGCAACTTCAGGACTGGTGCAAATCCATTGCAGAGCTATGGCAGAAATTGGAGGGGAGGCTCCAACATCCCTTTGGAACCAGCCAACCTGGTGTTTGTGCTGTGACTTGATCAAGCCTTTCCTTGCTTCATGAAACATCAGGCCCTCCATAAGTTTTTACCTACACGAAACTTATTTTGGAGTTGTTGCTTCTGATTTGCTTTCTGTAGATACCTAAAGCTTTGAAAAGCTGCTTAACCATGAGGAACACTCCCAGTGCTTCACTGTGAGGAGGGGGAGTATTTTTAAAGTTATACCCATGCTATACAACTCCATGACTTGAGGTAAATCCAGCCTAGCCCAGAAAACTGTATCCTGGGTGACTCGTTCAGAGTATCTGTTCCGAGAGGCTGCTTGTTTCTGTATGGCTGCCAGAAGCCATTGCAGAAAAATTCCTTGTGCTGAAGTAACTCCATTCATACAGGCAGGTCTTGAAATAATTCACAGTGAGGCAACATGCAGCTCATCAGTATTAGCCAGCACCTCCAGATGTAAACCCTAACTGATCTGAATTCAGTTCTCTTTACGTACAGCCCTATTAATGCAATTAAAACTATAGAGAAACAAAGCTGGAGGGAGAAATTCTCACTGTTTATGTTTCTATCATGCATCCAACAGATCTCCCCCTTTTGTGGAGGAGTTACAGATGCATCAATTGAGCTTCAGGGTGGCTGATAATTACGTAATTGCAGACTAATTTCCCCTTTCCTAGAGGTGAAGTTACATTGGTAGCAAAAAAAAACCTGCATAACTTCTGAAAAGCAGAAATGCTCCTGCAGATGTGAGACCTGATCCTGCCCTGTCCAGGGATATATTGGCAAGAACCTCATATAAAGGGAGAGATGCAGATGGTGCAGGTACCATGGATGGCAGGGGGCTGCAGGTGATGGCTGGTGTGGTCCAGTTCCACATGTCTTCACCTCTTTGCTGGATGGACCCAAAAGCTTTTTCCCTGGCTGTGGTCTGAGGAAATGATCCAGATGAGAGAGCAACTTTTTTCTTTTTCTTTTCTGTTTTTTGGGGTTTGGTTTTTTTGATTGTTTTGTTTTGGCTTTTTTGTTTGGTTTTTTTTGTGGTTTTTGGTTTTTAAACAAGGTTATTTTCCAGCCACTGTAGCATAAAAAGAACAAGAGAGGTGGGAGCACAAGCTGTTTTAGCCATGATGCTGTTTGGTGCTGATACTCAAATATCAAACTATGCAGTGTGGGGAGGCTTTAGCTCTGTGACCATGACAGAGAGTTGCTGCCATGGTCCTTCCTCCTCCCATCTCTGGCTGGAAATGGGTGTGGCTGCAGGCAGGTATTTTGGCTTTTCCCTTCACCCTAGGAGGAAACACCAGGTCTCCCAATTGTAACCTGCTTGGCCTTGGTCATTTTCTGTGTTTAAACAGTCCTGAGAACGCTGCCTGCCCAAAATAAATAGAGGGGGAATGGAATGAGGATGATGGCTCCTCCCTCATTGTAAGGTAGGTGGTGATACCATTTCTACTTTCATTGTGTCACAGAGAGGTAAAACTGCACACCTTGATGATGCATGATCAGGTCTTTCAACCCTCAGGTGGTAATTTCATACTCTCTTTGACATAGCTGCAGGGATGGCAAATAGATGCATCTTTCTGAAGACTGCTTCAGGCAGTTTCTGAAGGCTCAAGTTCTTAATCAATTTTTTACTTTTCCCAAAATAATAAAAAAAGGTTTCTCAACCATCTTACAACCTATTAGGGGTCCTGTAGCTTCAGACTCAAATTGCAACTCCAAAGGGTTTGTAGGAAACAGCTCTGCAAATGTACTTAGTGTATGAAAAATGATTTTCTAAAAAACATACAAGATGTTCTATTTCACCTAATTCTCTGTATTGATTTCTGTAGCATCATCCTCTTCCTTCTCTTTTTCTTCTTTTAATGCATTTCTATTTCTTCCAAACACACAAAACCCCTGTTTCTTTTACAAAACAGAACAAAGAAGTTTCCCTACCCAATCAGTAATTTTGTTTTCCTTTGTAATTGTAAAAAGAAACTCCTGGAAAATCAATATATTGTTGCTAAGTCATACACAACCGGGAATGGAGCAAGCTTAGTAAATAAAGGAAATTGCAATTCTTTTTCCTCTCTTTGGTCACCCTTTAGTGCATGCAAGGTGATTGCCAATCTCTTTGGTTCTTCCCGTCTATTCTCCCCTTCTCCCCGAAAATTTAAAAGTTAATCCCAGAGATGAAAAGAAAAGTTTGAAAATAATTGGTTTGGGAGACAAAATTCCTGATGTCCTAAATTACAGCAACCCCCACCCCGAAGTCACTGGCTCCTTAAAGTAATCTGACCCCTCTCAATTAACTAGCACAGAGATAAAGATTGCTCATGCTAAAGTTGTCACATAACACCAGGCTTAGAAATTGGAAAATCTCAAATAAAAGAAAGATACCTGTTTGGCTGTACCAATGGTTTCAACATATATCAATATTTGGATACGATTTACTCTCTTGATGTGCAAAACTGAGTGAATTTATGTACCTAAACCTAACAAGAAGGGCTTTTTGTCAAATAACCACTTTAATTAAAATGTATGAGACCATTTACTAGCTGAAGCTTTGAGAGCTAGGATCTCTGTTGCTTTTCTCAAAGCACAACTGTCATCTGCAAAAATATACACACAGAGTTTTGAAGCTCAGATGTGACCTGCTTACAAATCTAAGGGGGGCAGAAAAAGATGTTTTACTGACTTGATTTGCACCTGCAATTAAACAGATGCACAGGCTAGGTTAATTTACACTGAAATTTAATTGCAAGCATAAATCCTGTGCATACCAATGACATATAAATAAAACCTCTCCTAGATGTCTATGATCTGTTACACAAAGGAGCCAAGAGTCCAATATCTCCTTCTCTTCACGGTTATAGGTCTCACTTTGGGACACGGAATTACTCTAATGCATTTGTCCTCTTCCCTGGAAATACCTAACTGGGATGTCAAAAAAAAATAAATCAGGATCTGGTTTGTCCTGGAGTACCTTTAAACAGAGATGCTATTAATTAACAATTAATCAGCAAAAAGAGTGTGGAGAAACACAAGCATGTGGGATACAATTTACTGACAGTAATTCCAGCTTGTCTGAGTGTCCTGCCTGTGAAGGTGCTTTGGTGCTCTTCAGTTTTTCTGGCGGGAACCAGTATGGAGTGTTATAAGGAATAGGTCAAAAGATGTAGGTTATAGATTTGCTGAGGCTGTTTTTATCTTCTAAACAATATTTCATGTGTGGAAGGTCCTTTGAGACTCCAGGGGTAAGCAGTGTACAGCTGGACCAGTGCTCTCTATGTGAGTGACAAGTTTTTGATGACACCCAAAGGAGAAGGTAAAAAAAGGAACATCTGAAAAGGAACAAAAATCAACCCAAGTTGTGTGCTTCCCCTGAAAACACACCTCACAGAACAATTAATTTCCATATAAACTTGGATGTCTGGTGGCTTTTAAGGAGACTGAATGAAGCTAAGGTGTAGAGGGCTCAGAGATCTAAAGTTCTAACATGTCCGGACCAGAATGAAGCACCCTTTCAATAATGTTGCTATCTCTATGAAGGCTTATATTGAAATAGGACTAGATATTTTGGGGGGTGAATTTGAATTTCATTTTGTCTGCCCAGTTAAGAGGCTGCTACATTTTTGTTTCTGTTCCACAATATGTATTCTCTGAGTTTTTCCTACTGAGTTATGAGCCTGCTGTTATTCTGATAAGCCTCTTTATGGTGTGACCTACTTAACCAGAGCTCTGGTGGCTGGAGGCGACAGTAGTGCAAAGACCAAAGGCCACAAACAGGAAAAGATATCATATGAAAAAAGTTTTCAAGCTTTTGTCCTTTACATGCTGCAAGGTGTCAAGCACTGGACCAGCGCGGGCACCATTGTTCAACTGACTGCTCTTTTCAAATGGAAATGTCTGCAAAAGCCATGTCAGCAAAAGGAATTCTTTGCTTAAACTGTGACTCTTACCTTATATCCTACAATAAAACCTGTGGCCTGTTAGTCAATACTTAGGACTTCTTACTAGGTTTTAAAGCTCCTTTTAGGCACAGTTTCAGCCTAATCTGACTGTATCACTAGCATGTGAAGTTGCAAGGTTATGCTGATTTTTGACTTGCAAATGTCAAAAGTCTGGCTTATAGTTTCCACCAGTGAAATTGCCTTTTAAAAACTATGTTTCTGCAGAAGGTGCTGGAGCAGGACAGGACTAGCTACGTCCACACAGGAAACAGGATCAAGGATTTCCAAAGGTCTGTTGATTTTTCAGCTTTCATGGTCTGAAGATATATTTCCTTTGAAGTGTGTCAAATAGGATAGTATCCAATTATATTTGTAATCCCAATCTAATTCAATCAGGGTCTCCAATTATAGCTGATCTGTCTCTTAATCTAATTAAAACCTGTGCAGGAGACTGCACCTTAGCTAACATAACTAAATGAAAATCAAGCTGTTGAACACTTGTAACCAGGGATAACCAAGTTACAGCCAGAACTAGCTGAAAAGGAGGAGGTTTGCAAGGGGAATGAGTTAATCTTCTTTTAATGTCCAAACCTTGCATCAGTTTCACTTGCAGCTAACACTCTGACAAGCTTCTAATTACAAAGTCCTTAAAAGGTACTTTTGGGCTGAGCCAAATACAACTGTTTTAGCTTTATCTAGTTGTTTTCTTCCTCTTGAATGAACACTTCACCCCAGCTCCCTGGGCAGTGGGCTCAGGAGCACTAAAGCAGTGCCGCTTCACAAGTGCATTACCTTGCAACTCTTTGGAGCAAGTGGCCTAGCAGCTGCTTGGCATCTTACCTGCTCACTGTATGGCCGTGTCACATCTGGAGCAACCAGGCAGACACCCTGGTCCTGCTTAAATCCACCCCAGCTCTACAAAACAGCCTTACCCAAAGAGCTTCAATGCAGTGCACACTGAGGAACAGGAGACAGATGACCTGACACTCATCAGTGATGGACCATGGTTAAGGTGCATCATTTACTCTACTAGAGGGAGTAATAAGACAGCATAAACAGTCTTGTAGGTATAAAAGTAGACAGATTGTGAAAGTGCTGTCAGAGGAACTTTACAGACAGTGGTATCCCTGCTAGCCAGTTATGCTGTATCAATGTGAATTTAGAAAACTCTAAACTAAACACCATAGTTAACTAATCAATGTCAAAACTAGCAGGTCCTAAACCAGTTTGATCAGCCAGTGTGGACAGGGTTACAGTGAAACAACTGAGATTCAGAGGTGGGAATACTTCAGGGTTGTGTGTTTTGGTTTTGTTATTTGGGGATTTCCTTTTAATTTATACCAGAATTGGCTGGCTGAAGTGACCTTGGCCAACAAAACAGCAAAGATGTCCTATTGTGTTTAACTAAATTTAATAGCTGACCCCCAGCATGATTAGTTGTGTCCCAACTGCTAGTTGCTCAGTTTCAATTTATTTACCCACCAATTTCAGACACACCATTTCAATTTTAAAGGCTGTACTTAAGCTGCCTTGATGAAGACAAAAGTGTGTCAACCATTTTGAGAGACAATGTATGAACTCTCAACAATCACTTCCTTTATTTGAAGAGAAAATTGAATAGCAGCACTGTCCCTTGCTCAAAACTGTGTCTGACAGCAGGAACACCTTGCAGAAAATGCCCATTTACCCCAGTTTGGCCTGAACTTTCTGATCTAAGACTTGTTTAGAAAGGCACATGCATTCTTTTGAGTACAGTATTATAGCTACATGTCTATACAGCATCCAGATTGAATAAACACTCAGGGATTTATAGCATCATACCTGTAGCTTGAACTTTGGGTGATGAATCTTCTTGTGTGAAGAAATTAGAATGCAATTTTTTAGTTGTCCAATCTAAGTCAAGATACAGAATAATATCAACAGTGGAATCTTAACTTCAGTGGGCTCATTCTGGTGTGGCACTTCAGCATCTCTATGAAAACCCAGACAAATTCACTTTAATCATTCATTTAAAATAATGACATTTGAAATTTTACCAGAACTGGAGATAAGCATTTAAATCAGTGTTTCCTCAAATAACATCACTTATGGCAGACGGAACATGCTATTAGCTTTCAGTTGGCCAAGAACTGATCTGTAGAAAAGTTGGAATGAGAAGAAGGAAGGGATGACTTTCCTCCAAACTTTACTCTTGGTACAAGTCCTATAAACTGTGAAAATAGAATACTATTCACAGTAAATTATGCAGATGTCCAGGAACAATCACACTCTTATATCCTCTCCGTTTATCCCTCATTCCTGGCATGAAGAGTGGAGTAGTAAGCTTGATCATTTTATGTATTTAAGTCATCTTTCTGCAATTAAACTATCACTTCACACAAAAAAAAGTTCAATTCATAGGGATTTTGTTGTCTTTCAGGCTGTCATTTGGCTAATTTTTGTTGACTTCATTCTAGTTATGGTTTTAAGTATTAATGTTTTGTTTCAGTTTTTCCTATTGCCTTCTAGTATCAACAGGGAATTGGAGATTTCTCATTGTTGTTAATTTTAGTTGGTTTTTTTTTTAGCCAAAAGCTGAGCTTTCAAAGACCAGATGACACCTTGAAAGCCTGCTAATGCTCTGAATCTCCACTAACAATTGGTTGTTGGTCCTTTATTTAGTATAGCATGAACCAAATTCACCCACATGGAAACTCGTCAAACTTAGGACTGGGATATAACTAATAAAACTAATTGGAAAAATTGCTGTAGTCAAAGGATTAGAATTAGGTCTACTATATATATATATAAAATAAAAATTTTATTAATCATAGTCATAAAAGCAGAAAATGAGAGATAATTTTCCTAAGTAAAAGCCCCCTGATAAGTGGTGTTTTGACATCTGAAAATAATTCAGTTTCGATCTTGGTGCTTCACTGACATGAACAAGGAAACTCATAATTCTCTCTTGGAGCTGTTGTTTCAAGCTGTCTCCACACAGATGATTGCAGATTGCTTGAGCCCAGTAAGCAGATTTTCTTTGCAACCACCAGGAACACCTACCTGGGAAGAGACCTTTTGGAACCAAGCTCAGTTCTTTACTAGGACAGGCAATGTGTTCCATGTGCTTTTCATGAGCTGCTTTTTAGGATAACAGGATGCCACAATGTATCAACAAACTGATTATGAATCAGTATTTCATGCAATTTGGTCATGGTTATCTAACACGGTAAGGATACAGGGGGACGTTGTACTAATTTATGTACTAAGTGGCATTTAGCATTGCCATCGGTTTAAGTGTTTCACTATCACATTCTGATATGGTATGGTGTTCACTCAAGAAATTATACCTCCTAGTCAAAATTCAGTAGCCGGATTCCTAATTATGAAGGGGTTTTATCAATGGCAAATGGCAGCCCTTATGTACAGGAGGCAGGGGCTGCCAGCTCACAGTGCTAATTTCAAGACCCTTACACCACTGCTGACCTACACCCCCTGTAAAAAGGGATGATAATTTGACAGCTCCAAAGGCTCTGTTACAGCTTAGTGCTAAAACAAAAGGTTTGTGTACCTTGTCTGGAAGGAAACGATCTCACAGGATTCCTGTTATGATCTGTGATGTATCATTAGGACATGAAATTCACTGAAGAGAGCACCATAGAGACAAGTTAAGTTTAGCTCTTAGCATTTAATTCAGAAGCAAGTAAGCATTTGAAAATGAACAAATATTGCAGAGCAGGGGGAATGCTAATCACTTAACATGCATTTTACCCATTCTTTATAATACTTGGTTTGTATTCTGGGGCAAAGCTGGATCTCTCATTCTCCAGATTGCATCGGCCATCTAATACAAGATATTATAGGAGGACACTTTTCATGCTTTGAGAAATAGATCTGATAATGTTTACTCTCATGTAGATGAAATGCTTGGGCATTTTAACAACTTCCAGAGATTTGTTTGTTTACCTGCCTAGCCCACATGCCTCTCATTCCTCCTGGCCAGGGAGCCAGTTGGTGCTTCATTCAGAAAGTTACAATTCCTATGTTATTCCTTCCCTTGCTGGGGAGAGCTGAGGTTTGAAATAAAGTCACTTCCTGCATCTTCAGTCAGATGCATCTTTGGTAAAATGCGTTTTATCTATAACAACCCAGAACTCATGGGATCAGCAATCCATTAGCTGCATCAGGAATACCATTATGAAAGTGGCTTTCCTATAGATCTTAGAATTGACAGTGTTGTCAGCCTTGAGTACAAGAGGCTCTTTACAAGAGGGAGGGTGGCTATGATTTTTTTCACTTGTTACACCCTCATGTTGTCTCTTTCTCCTTCACCTTTCTCTACTGTAATGGATGCGTGAAAGTCTTTCCACTCTGAACTCCTCCTCCCCTCCTCAGTCTCCTAAGCAATGTGTGGGGCAATCGGATGACTATGCAGGGTCACAGCTACTAAAGCAAGAGGGCTTCCTGCCGACAAAAAGCCTCAAAACAATATAAATAGCTTCTTACACCTAACAACTGGTTATTAATAACAGCTCTGTGATGCTGTTACATGGACAGCATCACAGTGGTTTAGTGATGTTTGAGGAGTTGGTTTAATGATGCGAGGAAAACATGAAGCTCTGTTAATACTTTTGTTGCAGCTCTTTAGTACTCTTTTACTTAATATTTTGGCTCTTAAATATTTAGGACTGAGTATTCAAGGGAATTCAGTGCCCAGATTGCTTTAGAATGTTGAAAAGAAGCAACGTAAAAGATTTTAGCACAGTGATAAAGAAGACTGAAGCAAATTCAGAGTTTTTAAATGTAACCTGAAGGTTATTTATGAGCAGGTGTACCCCCTAATTATACTGGACTGCAAATACATATAAGGTATGCTTAGACCCATGGCTCTACTGAGAGTAGTTATAGTTGTATTAACAATTCACACATGGAAGGTACTTAAGGTATATTGTGGCTATACTAACTGCAGCTGTACTAAAAGCATCTCTAGGTCAAAAAGCAAGTTGTTCCCTGAGTAGTGGTCTAAGGAAGTCTGTTTATAAAGGATTGTTTTCCATCATATTCTCACTCCTCAGTGTTTTCCCTGCTTAGTCCAGTATCTACAACCTGTTTGGGTGGCTGGTACCAGCACCTGCATGCATGGATCCTGAAGCAACAGCTTGGCTGCCAGGCCAGCAGTGCCTATGTGCTGTTTGTTCAGCTTGCTGGCAGCCATGTGGGTAAGGTTGGAACCATAATTCCTTCTTTCAATGAGGATGTTAATTTGGATCGTTCTTCCCTATCCAGATGTTAATTGTCACACAGTTTACACAAACTCATATATTTGAAACTGCTCCCCTACTATCAGGTTTGACTGAAATAGTCACAGGTTCAAAAAAAAAAGAAAAGATGGATGGATGGACCAAGGAAAAATGTAATCCTTATTTTCTTATAAAGTAGGTTAAAAAAAAAAAAAAAAGAAAAATGCATAAATTACCATAGTTATAATGGTATAAAAACTGTTTAAATAGAGCATCTCCTGATTTTGGATCTAGTTAGAGTTTAGTCTGCAGAAGTCATAAGTATTTACCAATGTGCAATTTAACATACTTATGAACCACTTCTGAATTTGAATGTCTGGGTCTCTGCATTCAGTCTTGATTAACTGGCCCAACAATGAACGTTAATTACCCTTATTTACATTGCTTATGGAGCCATGGTCAGCTTCATATCAGCAAACTTGAAGCTTCCTAAACATGTTCCAACAGGGTAACATTCAAGTTGTCTTCCATGTAGTGGAGATAAACCCTGAGAGCCTACACTGGGATATACATTTTGCAAGGAGTTACAGTAAGGAACAGGAGAAGAATATAAGAGGAAAGCAGAACTCATGTGCCTCAAAGTACACTAGGAGTTTTTCCCCCCAATCCTCAAGAAATAAAGACATAGGTAAGAAACAGTGCAACTAGAAAAAGGCATTTTTATTTACATTTAGATTCTGAATATAGAGGAAAAAAATAAAAAGAATTAACTGTTAAGCTTGTGTATTCTTCCCAGCAATAAACTGTGAGCTGACTACAGTCGGACAGCACAGGACTAAAGATGATATTCTTTACCTTGGTGGAAGTTAGTGTGTCTACAGAGTTATATACTTAAATATATACATGTGTGTATATAATCTATACATCTCCCCACAAACATACTTATCTGATTTTCCATAGTCATAATCACTTTGCAGTGACATTCCTAAAGACAGGAATTTCCCGGGTTGGGCAGAGCTGTGGTTCCTGCTGCTGGCAACAGTTTCTTGTGGCAATGAGTTTCACGTGCTCAGAACACAGGGTGTTAAAAAAGCTTCCTTTTATCAGGTTCGAGGGCGAGGCTGGGCCGTTGCTGGAAGCGTGCCTATCAGGAGTGATGCCTCAGCTCTGTTGGTGGCAGAAGATTGTTCCTCTGGACTTTTCTTACAACAATAAATAAATGTCAAGCCAGAAAAGGAAGCCTGCTATTTTTCAAATCCAGAAGCTGTAATCACACTAATCCATATGATCGTGCTAAAGCCAAGCAACATGCCTTTTGCATATGATGTAATCATTCAGAGTAGCCTATTTATAACCACCGATGGCTGGGAACACCTTCCCAGGAAAATATAATCAGGAGAGGTTTTCCTTGATCACATTCCTCCTCTTCCTCCCTGTATTTTTCAGTTAGTTGTGCTCTTTTTCCTACTTTTGCTGTCTTCCCAGCCTTAAATACAGCAATGTCCCTTGCATTTCTATTTTTCATTTTAAACTAACGCTTTCCACTTCTTTCAGGGTGTTAGAGCCATACTGAGTGAAATCCCAGTCCTCTGAAATCAATACCAAAACATCCATTGATTTCATATAATACATTCTTTTAAATTCAGTACAAATGCTCCACATGACTCATCTATTTTAAATATGGATCTACTGTACAGAACTGTCTGTCTTGGCTTGATACATAAAACAGAGTGTTTAATAAATTCGCTGGTGTGGTTTGGTAGCATTATGTGTAATAGATGAAAATCTGCTGGTTGTACTTAGGATATGAAGTGTAAAAGGGGAAAATTCATCGATGTAAATATCTATTTGTGGATCAATTGGTATCAATCTTGTTTAACAGCCTATTTCCTCAGGACACACTTTGGAAACAAAGAGCATTTCAAACTGCTAGTTAAACAAACAAATATATAAAAGCTCCTTGGGCAACATGCGGGTGGAGTAATCACCAGATAAAAATGGTCAGCAATTTTAAATACCTGTTACTTTCTTCTATTCTATATTCCTAAATACAGAGTTTATCTTGATGTAAAGCATCCATTAAAGTGAATCAGGAGTGGGGGTTTGTAAAACCATTATTTTGCAGAGGAAAGGGCAAAGAAAGTGGCCTGGAAAACAAAATCTGTCCCCTGACTTCTGTGTTCAATAATTGTCCAAGGAGGAGAGTGATGCCTTCTGCTCTGTAAGATTTTTTTTTCCTAAGGTTTGTATTATCCTTAGCTAAATAAAAGCTCTTATGAAACACTGTAAAAACAGAAACAAACCTCAAGAGAATATATAACTAATTAGATCATGATGCGCTGTTTATCTTGGTCTACAATGTTGAGATCTTTCATGCCTGTCCCATGCAAACTACAGCTCACACCTCCTTAAGCGTCACCCCCTCCCCCAAAAAAGAGAGAATCCTGGCTAGTGCCATGACTGTTTAGCATGACTGTATGCACAGGCTAAAGCTTTAGAATAAAACATACGTTGTACAAACCACAGCGGGTTTATAACGTGAAAATGCCAGTAAAGTAACTGGTAAAATGAGACTGTGGTGTTGCACAATGTCCTGTGGCAGTTGCGTGGCCTCAATAGGTATCATTGCTTCCTCCCACTGCCTTCCTGCTCTCTATCAAGACTTGGGTTTTCCACTCCACATCACACTTCTGACCCCCCCTATAATCTCTCAGGTGGATGTTTATCTTCACAGCAGCTCTGTACTGAAGAAACATCACCCTCCATTTGCAAGTGGGAAACTGAGGCACAGCCCCATGTAAATTGTTTACCGATGAATGCAATGGCAAGTTCATAGTGAGTCCAACTTCTGAACTGAGATCCTCTGAACCCTTTCCAGGTGCCCTGCTCCTCCTAATCAACAAAATCATCTCTTCACCAAACCAATCAATCCCTCCAGTGCCTTTTCGTTTTTCATAGATAGACCTGGGGGGAGGGTGGGAGTGCTCTACATGAAAACAAAGAGCAACCATGTTTCCCACAATGACTGCGCAATCCACATCTCCATATATTCCAAGGATCCTCACATTTTTGCTTAGCAAGGTCTGGCTGACTTCAGTGGGAGTCAGAGGGGTGGGGGTGACTCTGCCCTACAGCACTCAGGGGCTTTAATACAAAGTAAATCTGAGCCTTAACTGAGCTGGGTCCAGCAGTCAGCTCCAGCCACATGGACTGTACCCTAAAGCGCCACCCAGGGCCAGGGCCACCCAGCTGGGGCACGATTTAAGTGTGGCGCCTCTTCCCACAGAACCTGACAGCAGGAGATGGCAGTGAAAATGATTCCACTATGTACTTACACAGTCAACTCAGGGCAGGAAAACACTTTCAAAGTGGTGGTGTTTTCCACTCCAAGTTTTTCACAGGAACCTATCACATGTTTAAGTTTTTTTATTATTATTATTATTTTTTTTCTTAAAAATACTATTGGCTCGATTTTGTCTGCTTCCCAGAAAATGAGACTTAAAAAGAAGTCTTTAAACAAGTGAACCAACGCCAAACATAATTACACGCCCTCTGGATTTGCTTTTAAAGCCCCTTAACTTGCCCACGACACCAGGAGACCCCGGGCTCGTCCCCTCACAATCAGTGCTTTTCCCTTTTCCGCCTTATCTAAGGAGAGAGGCAAAATCAGCATTGTCCGGGCTCCTGCTTGCTTAGGGAGGAGAAAAAAAAAAAAAAGGAAAAAAAGGAAAAAAAAGGGGGGACGAAACAGAAAAAAAGGGGGAAAAAGTGGGAAAAGAAAAAAAAAAACCGCGCGG
>NDXB01022650.1:5789-27770 GCA_002631895.1 Agapornis roseicollis
TATATTTGTTAAAAAAAAAAAAAAAGAAAAAAAGAAAAAAAAAACAAAACAAAACCAACTTTAGAGATTTCTGTCAAAGGCCTAATTTTACTAAGATCATTCCAAAAGTGGGAAGACTAATTCTTCATACTCTTTTTGACAAAGTAGAATGAAAATACAAATGCATATAGATAAAGAAACATTTTTAAGCCAACATGCTGCACATTATGTGCTTTAAACAAAACTTCAGAATCATTTCCATACTTCCATAAGAGTTGATGTTTATATTAGTTTGACTAGTGGTTTTTCTCCAAAATACATGTTCAGGATGCACAGTGAGAAGGTGCCTAGCAATGTATATTAGCAACATTCTCATTGCAATAATGTGTCATAACATTAGTAAGTCTTGTCCTTTGTAAATGGTTCATTTTAAAAAGGGAACAAGATGACCTGCAAAGCTCCTTTCCCACTTCAGTTACTCTGTGACTTGATAGCACTGGGTCCAGATTTAGCTTACCTTTTAGCAAATTCAGTTATAGCGTTCAAAAAGTAATTATTTAATATGATTAACTTAAAAATAGGCCATTAAAGAAAGATGAGTCATGGAATAGAGGAAAAATCTCACTAGTTGGTTCTTTCAAGATGAACATATTTATTGTTAGCATTGTATTGGCATTGCCTGCTAGCTTAAGGTCTGATGTTGCCATTCCTGGGTAAAATGTGTATTTCCAATGAGTCCAATGTGGATTATATATCTGAATGTGAAAAAAATGATTTTATAAGTAGACCTTACAAAACTGTACAGTGAGTGAACCACAGAAGTTTCAATGGAAATATTTAATGTGACACCAACATTAAAAAATAGCACAGTGATTCAAGTCACCAGGAGCAGGATAAATTTGTATAATCCAAATTCTGAAAATAGATTTATGAATTAATGTAATTCTGAAATACATACCTGATACTGAAGGTGGTTAAGAAGAAAAAGTGAGAAGTTGATTGACTGCAGTGCTTAAGGATCTACATGGAGATACTATAGAGCTATGGAATCCAACAGTAGGCACAGGTGAAAGCAGAGAAACATCTGGTGACGTAGAACATAAGCTAAACAAATTCAAATGAGAGATGAGGAACAAATTTTAAACACTGAGGAAAAGTAGCCTTAGATTGCAGTGAACTTTCTACATTTGGAGGTAAATACATCAACCTAGAATTGTAATGACTAGGTATATATCACATGGAAATCAAACTTGTGCAAGCAGCAGACTTTCTGATAAAGTTCTAAGCCTAACTCCATTTAAGTCAATTACAAACCCCAGCAGCTTTGAATAGATGTTGAGTAAGGCTGAAGGTGAAAATCAACTCTGAGAACAGTTACAATCAACTTAATACCCAGTTAGGACAGAAAAAAATGTGAGAGGATTCTTTATGAGTGGTGCCTGGGTTAGGAATTCACAATGAATGAGTTGCAAGGATCTCTGAGCAATTTAAGGGACCCTTGCAGAGGCTGATAGCATTTGGCAAGGTCAGCATTCCCCCAGTTAGCATGGCATTACCATACCCAGCTGAGGACTTACATGGAACCTGACAGCAGCTACCCTCTTTATTTAGTCTCAGGCTATCCATGGACTGTCAGCATAAGATGCAGACATACTGTTGTACAAACACGGAATTTACTGGCTGATAAAGCAATAAATAAAATGTGTAGGCAGAGGGCCCAGCTTTACTTCTGTTTTCTAAACAAGTGTAAGGACTACAAAATATACAATGCCAAATCTATGGCATGTCCAGTGTAAGACATGAGAGAGGCAGGGAATTGGTACATATGCTACTTCTGTATGTCTCAAGCTGGCTGCAGCTAGAATATGATTCAGCCTCAGATCAGCAGAGTGTCTGCACTAAATTCACTTGCGAAAGTTGTAGATAAACACTCAAAATACCCACACATGAGTTCTATGCTACTGGAGCTATGTCCAAGCAGTATTGTCATTTACACAGCAGAAAATGAGCAACTTTTCTAAGGAACTTCCTTTCTGGTTTTCATCACGCAGAGGAAATAGATCAGAGATGTGTTTGGTGTTCCTAATCACCAGTGATGTGCTATGTAGAGGTCCACTTCTGGATCTCTACATGGACTTCTGTGCCCAGTTAAATACAGGCAGAGAAAAAAACCAAATTTCTTCAATTCCTTGTTAAAAAAGGTAAGGAGAAGGCCCCAGAATAATAATCACTCCTTCTTCTCCTTTACAGATGAGATTAAGGCAGACAGAAATTAAAGGACTCACCAAGACTTTGCCACATGGTCAGAATTTAAACTCAGAACTTCTGAATCCAACCCTAGTGCCTGAACCACACATTCCTTTGCTTTTCTGTATTCCCCCACAGTCTTTGGCCATGTGGCCACTATCGATGAAATGAAAAACAGGTGCAGATCCATGAACAGATGGGAGCCCAGCCCTGGCTGATCTCTGGAGGATAATACAGTGTTGTTTTCCGGCTAAGGACTCCAGAGAACCACAGAGGCAGCCCTTAAAGTGAAGCTGCTCTACTTCACACTAAATGTTATCTCCACCAGCCCAGCAAGAGGGAGTTTTGAGGCATGGTCTGTTTGTCAGCAACGACACCACCTTACTGACCTCTCAGGCTGGCAGTATTGATATCTCTGGTTTTCAGGCATTCCTATAAAGGTTGTAGAAGACTAATCACAGTCCCATTTTTTGCAGTAACTGCAGCCAATGTTTCTAAGTTGCTGAAACATAAAATTTCTTCCCTTGAGTAGACAACTTTGGAATGTCTAACCCTCAAAAAATGCCATTAGTCTTATGCAGAATCTTTCTCTGGGAAAATCGGTAGTGGCATGGGACAAATCAGCCAGGTAAGATGAATAATATATTTGTTCTGGATCTGTAGGGATAGATCTACTTTTAATTTCCAGTTCATGGAGAGCTGATGACTTACATGGTTAAGCAAAGAATTTGGACTGCTTTCTCACTGGGAGAGAGATAGTAGGTAACTAGTAGGGTAATTGCCTGATTCTAAGTGCAGGATGGAGTGCCAGGATGCAAAGTAGTTCCCTGGCTTATGTGACCCACAGTTATAGTCCCTGCAATGGTATAGGACACATTTTCCCTCCATGTGTCACCTGACACGTCAGCCAGAAGTATTAGAGAAGACATTGTGATCCTCAGTTTCCTCAGATCCACAGAGCACATATGAAACCCAAAGAGGATAACACATGCAAGAGGACAGGGTATGTTTCATGGAATCATAGGATAGTTTGTGTTAGAAAGGACCTTTAAAGGTCATCTAGTCCAACCCCCCTGCAGTGAGCAGGGATATCTTGAAGTAGATCAGGTTGCTCACAGCCCCATCCAACCTGGACTTGAACACTGCCAGCAGTGGGGCACCCACAGCTTCTCTGGGCAACCAGTGCCAGTATTTCTTCAGTGTGCATGTCCACTTGTGCCAAGAAAATCTAGTAAGACCTGACTGCTTCCTTAGATTCCATTTAAATTGGGGCCACAAAACCTGATTTGCAACAGTAAGCCAAAGCCACACTGCTAAAACCATGTATTCTGCTCATGCTAAACAGTAAATCAAATTGTTTGGGAAAATCTTATTTTATCCCAGTTTTAAGCAGGTTTTGAAGGAAAGCATTCTCCACAGATGACGCTAGTAGAATTTAGCAACAAAGACCACCCAGGATACTGGGAATCTCAAACTGCTTGGCCTCAGTTTCTCTGATTCATTCTTCTCAGCTTCATGTGTGCTCTTTGAGAGACAAAAAATAGCATTTCCTTAATTTTGAACTTCGATTTCTCTTCCAGACAAACATTTGTGAAAGCAGCTGGTCCCAGAGGTGGAACATTCCAAAACCCCGTTTGGAGCCAACTGAGTACGTTATGGAGTCAGTCATGACACCACTTTATAGAGAACAGACAATGAGTTTTGGATCTCGTAAGTACCTTTTATCCCTGCAAATAAGTTCCCTTCCCCCATTCTTTTGGAAACATCTCAGTCTGTATTGGAAACAGAGGATGTAATTTATTTTTATCGCCTTCCCTGTCAAACTGGCCAACTGCCACAGGGTTCTGCTTTCAGATGTAGCAAGAGGCAGGAGAATCACAGTGACAAACCATTCATTTCAGTGGCTCCTCCCATTTCCTTATCTTAGAGGCTACCTACTGTGCTCCCTTATCACTCTTTCTAATCCTGCAAAACTTCTCTGCAGCTTGACCCCTCCACAAAAAAAGCTGACCTGCTTAGACCTCCCTGCTTCTCTACTCCTGTTCCCTTCCTCACAGAGCAAGTTGCTCCTTCCTTTGTAACTTTAGAACTCCTTTTTCAATTCCTATCTTAGTCCCTCTCTCCTCGTTTTCCTAGTTCATTATATGCATTACATTTCCTAGCTGAATGCACATACAGCTGTGTGGCCTCCTTCGGGTATGCTTAATTTCTCACTGTCCAGCCTGCCCTTTGATGTCTGCTGAAGAAGGATACATCTTTTCCATCTCTTCACATGTGCCTATTAATTACTCTCTTCAGAGAGACTGTTTACTGACTTTCACTCTGTTTACAGTTGAATACAGCTAAACATTTGGTCTTCACGGTTCTCCTTATACACCACCCACCCAGTTTCTTCCCAATTGTTACAGAATAGATGTCTCCAAATCACTTTATAAAGTCACAGATGCATTGTACTTGCATTCCCACACCCAGCCTCCTGCTCTCAAACACTGTTTTTGCTTCACTTACAGAGATGTAAAGAAAGACTTTGCATTGGTAATTTCATCTCTAGTTCTCTAATAAAAAAGAAGCAGTGAGGCTTAACATTTTGATCTTTCTGTTGTGCATATTCCTACCTTGGGCACTGTAGAGAACCCTGAAAGCTCCGCAAGCATCAGACTTCTGACCTGTGAAGAAATAATATGAACTTAGTATCAAGTACAGAAGAATGCCTACTGAAGTTAGGAGGGTTATCCTATGCAAAAATTGTTCATATGTCTTTTTGTGACCAGGAACCTTGGGCAGGGGGAATTTTAATATGCTGGGGAAGGATAAAAATTACTTTAACTAATGTGCAGGAGAGAAGAATTATATGGTTATAATGCAGCAATTGAGATCTAAGATGAAAATTCCTTCAGATGTACTTCTCATTCCATATGGAGCTTAAAATATTACAAAATAATATGAAATAAATGTAAAACAAATGTGGACTAAATTATGTTTTTTCCAAAGAAGAGATTATTGTCAATCACAGAATCATAGAATGGTTTGGGTCAGAAGGGACTTTAGAGCTCATGTAGCTACAACCCCCTGCCATGGGCAGGGACACCTTCCACTAGACCAGGTTGATCCAAACCCCATCCATTCTGGCCTTGAACACTGCCAGGGATAGGGCAGCCAAAGCTTCTCTGGGCAACCTGTGCCAGTGTCTCATAGAGAAGAATCTCATCCATCTAATCGAAATGTACTCTTCTAGTTTAAAACCATTACTGCTTGTCCTATCAGGAATGCTCCTTTAACTGAAAATTGCCTAAAAAATCTATCATTTTAATAAGCATATGTTCAGTATAGGCTTATTAGATTTGAATTGAATGAGTCTTTCCATGTAATTACTCCCTCAAGGTGAGTGTAATGCTGCATGCCAGAACTGAGAAGGACAACTTGCTCTCTGTTCTCCTGCCCCCACTGCTCTCTTCTGCTGCTGTACCTAAATGGCGCAGCCCCAACACTGGGCCTGGAAGGAACAGAAGCCAGCATGCTTCAGGCTGGAAGGGAAGGACTGGACCTAGAACTGGAAGCATGAAGGGTTAAATCCTTAACGATGGCCAAGGAGGCCAGGAAAGAAGTGGCACAGGTGAGGGAGGCAGAAGTGTCTCTGACATTTACCTATGGATGCTGAAAGGAACCTTGTATTCTTGAATCTCACCAATGATCTTCACACTGGAGCAGTAAATGGGCATCACAATAACCATGTTATTAGTTAAATAGCAGAGGCATATACCTGGAAATGACAAATTTTAAGATTGCTTATAACTGATACAGTTTGGAGACCATATCTTATACTACAGAAGCTGGGGGTGGGGTAAGGGCAGGGACAAGGGAGGAAAGAAATCTAGGAAGACCTGTATGTACAGACAGCTCAGTTTACATGGCCTGCCAGTCAAAAAGGCAACAGTTACAGAAATGTAGATTTGACCAGTGTGTGGCTGTGGTTATTTTTCATCAGTTATCCTGGATATGCAAAATAGCCACACCAGAAAAATAGACAGGAAAGCTTAACAGACATATCATTTTTGGTTTCATTGACACTTTTTTCCCTGATACTCCTGATATTCCTTTAAATGCAGAATCTCTTTTTATATCGAAAAAACTTTTATAAAGAGCTTTATTGACACATTTGTTATACTCCTGTATAACATGATGATGACAACCAGCTGGCTACAGCTAATGACAGGCACTAATTCATATTGGGTTACTACCTTCATGTTCTGCAGGCTGTCACTTTCTTCCCACCACTTTTAGCATTCTTGCACTCTTGTACTTGCATTTTATGATGCTCATGTTTACTATTCTTGCATGCTAGGAAAAGAACGAGCATTTTAAAAGCTTTATGTTTAATTACACTTGCAGCTATTACTTAGTCATATAAACAAATTAAATGGACATTTAATTAAGTGTTACCCTTTTAAAAGGGTAAACTGAAAGCAGAGCCTATTGACTGAACACCAAGATTGCATGTATTTATCTTAATTAGTCAGGTAGTGTTAGGAATTAACATACTTTAGCTGTTATATCCATAATCAAATACATTAGCATTCATGTCTTTGTAGCATACAGAAGATCAGTTAAGATGTGAGCTCTCTCCTGCTGGGTACAGTACAAACAAAACTTGAAGTGTATCTGAAAGACCTCCTTTCTAAGTCACCTTTAAAAGAAAATATTGCAATACCCTCTCCAGCTTTTGTAGGTGTGAACTGACCATTCTGATGAAAATCCAAACCATGATCCAAAAATTTCCCCCACCTTATCATTTTGTATTTATATATAGGAGAAATCTCTCCTATAGAGCAAGTTTTCAGTGTTTTGAGATGGGTTTTCATTCATAGAAACATAGAATAGTTAGGGTTGGAAAGGACCTAAAGATCATCAAGTTCCAACCCCCCTGCCATGGCCAGGGATGTCTTGCACTAAACCATGTCACTCAAGGCTCTATCCAGCCCGTCCTTGAACGCTGTCAGGAATAGAGGATTCACAACTTCCCTGGGCAACCCATTCCAGTGCCTCACCACCCTCACATTAAAGAATTTCTTCCTTATACCTAATCTAAACTTCCCTTGTTTAAGTTTGAACCCATTACCCCTCAGTCCTACAGTCCCTAATTCCATTCTAGCACATGGAGGTTCTAGTCTACAGTAAATATCAAGCCAAATGCCTCAAAGAGCATATCTGATTTTGTAAGCAGTTATTTCAGAGGTCAGAGAAAATCATTTGGGAGGAGTCTGGAGCACCAAATCTGGTTGTACAGCAAACAATGGGCTATTTAGTGTCTTTCCAACAAACACACAAACTAGGGCTACTGATTAATTCCGCTTCTGTGATAAGCTAATGCTTCTGAACATCTCATTTATGGATTAAAATGCAGAGTAATGAATATTCCTCAGATACCTCATTCTACAGATGAGTTTATAACCTTATGTTTGGAGAACTTATTTTTATGGTGATTGCTACAGACTCATTCATGTTCATGGTATTTCTTTAGTCGTATTTGGATCTGTAAAACTAACCTCCTGCAATTCCACCACAAGTGGAATTTTTGCATACTGGATAGAGAAGATATACATTTAATGCAACACTGTGTATCAGAACTTCCATGGGCATAAGGAATCACTTAATTTACTTACATAAGTAAGTAATCTAGCAAACTAGTGAAACAGCCTGTTCTGGCATTTCCAAGAGCTTTCCTTAGTCACTAAAATACACTGGAAGGGGGTCAGAAAAAGCCTCAGCACAAAAATAAGAAAGTAGAGCCTCAAATCCACATTACTACAATAGCAACACACTGTGGTTCATTTTGTACAGGAATTTGATGTCAGGTCCATTTACTTTGAATAATTTTCTCCTGGATTTTTATCTTTTCTAAGAGCTGAATTGTTGAGTTTTCCAAAACAAACACAACTGACTGTGTTGTTCAGAGGTTTGATGGAAAGAGATCTCCAGCTATAGGACCTGCATACGTTTCTCATGCTTTTCAGAAGTCCAGGACTAGCAGTAGTCTATGTTTAACATAGACTGAATTTTGAATTATATTGTAAATTGCTTTCTCATCTGTTCCATCACACTTGGCAGCAGTTACTCTTCTGATACAGTTTACATTTAATTCCTTTGTCTCTCTATATTTAGGTGATACTGTTAAAAATGCAGTGGATCTCTCCTGAAAATGAAGCAACTGTGGTGGTATTCTTGTTTCTCCAGTTTACCTGAAATAACCAGAATTACAAATATTTAGCTTAGCCACTGACCTTAACGGATCTGCCCTTGATCAGTTATGATCAATATTATGAAAGAGATTTTTATCTCACGATATTTGGTACAATTTTTATAGGACTATTTTTTAATCAGTTTTTATTTAACAGATGTGGCTAATTGCATCAAATCATTTGAAAAACCAGGAGAGAATTGAAAGAGCCCAGATGATTTGCAGCTTCAGAGCCTAAGGCCACTTGATCAGACCAATACAAACAATCCCAGGGGACTGCAGACAAACAGCTTGACTAGCTGTCATACTGAACATGCACATGTAGTTGCTTGCAGTATCAGTTGAACAGTATGTTTGTTTTAACCAGGAAGTAAACTCACAGTATTTTGCAATGGCATCCAGGTTGACAGTGAGATTAACTTCAAGAAAACAAATGTCAGTTAATCAGTACAAACCACCACCCAAAAATGGCACCTGACTTATCTGCACTTGACAGCAGGAGCTGGAAGGGAAAAGAAAGGATTGTGGCAGTCTCCTATTAGCACCATTTTCCCCCTTCCTGGAAAACTTTTCCCTCGCTCTGCTGAGCAGGTGAGCAGTAGAAAGGCAGGACTTGGGGCTATGCCTGTCACCAATGATGCAACCCTCCATCCCTGAATTTGGGATGCCCTGTAACCAGGGCAGCCATACTGTGGCTCTCACCTCTGGCCACATCTTGTATGGATGGTGTCTGGAAGCAGTAAGGTGTCAGCTTGCTTTCTCCTGCTGAGCCTTCTTGAACCCCACTGTTGAAGTGCTGCCAGGCTTCCAAATTGGGACAAAGTACCTCTTCCTTCTATAGGACATTTTAGTATACACAGGTTAGGTATACTAGGAAGCATAAGGTATTAATGTTACAAACAAAAAGCAGTTTACCATCCAGATTGTCTTTTACATTTTGGTTTTGTTCTGCCATGATTTCCAGATGCTAATGGAGAAAATGTTGACTCATTCTTGGAACAATGTTAACTCATACATAAAGAACCCACAATCTTCTTTTTAATGTAATTTACTCAGTGCTGGAGGCAAAAAAGATTAAGTCCATTTTAAGCCTCTCCCAATGCTTTAGATTTAGAGGAAAGCTTTCCTACAATAATCCAAATGCACGTTCTAGCAGAATTGTATTTATCAAAGGTATTGAAGGACTTGTGATCAGAAAGTGTATGCAAACAGGACAGCAGAAGTATGGTAAATACAAAGAGGAAATGTCATTTTTACTCTCTCTTGAAGAAGTGACAAATTTGTGTAGGGCTCATTCAGAAATGGGGAGAGAAGCAATGATGGATACTCAGAGGCTATATCTGTTATTAATACTGGAGTAAATTAGAATTGAGAATGCATGCTAGGGAAGGCAGCAGGGCACTTCAGCACCTCTTCCACAGCTAATATTAACGATGTACTAAAAGACATACTTATAAAATTGAGTCTCGTCTCCTATATTTGGCCAGACCCCATTAGATTTGCCAGTGTTTAAAAGTGCTAGCTTATCAGAAGAACTTGCCTGCAAAGGTATGCTGACAACGTCACGGTGTAAACCAGATCTCAAGGTGATAATTGGATTTTTTACAGTTACAAAGGACAGTGCCAAGAGTAGGAAAGGATGCAGTACACAGCAGCCATGCTGACTGACATACACCACATTCAGTTAAACATCATAGCTTTATATGTACAATATCTATTTGCTTGTCTTTGATGTGCTTTTCCCAGGGATATTTATTTAGAAAAGAATTGAAAAAAACTCAAGTTTTGGCCAAGTCTGCTTGTTACTTGAGGCTTTTGGCTTAAATAGATGTGGACTAAGGACTCCATGAATATCTCCTCACTGTATGGTATATGCCTTGGACATTGTACTCTTGCCATTTTGTTTCATTTGCACTTGCAGAGAGAAAAATTGTAGAAACTTAATTTCAAGCTTAAGATACAGACTCCCCCCTCCTTTTTTTTTTTTTTTTTTTCTTAATTTGCTGTCCCAAAATAAGACTGAGCATACCTGTGGCTGATGTTTTTACACCAATGGGCAAGCAACGTTTTCACCCTGGACCTCCTATTCCACCTACATCTTTTCAATGCAGTCCANTTTTTTCCTAAAACCTACATAAACACATTGATTCAGAAGTAACTCAGTGCTGAACTTCAATTCATGAAAGGGGCTTCAGCCTTAGAACCTGTATTAAAGACAGGCAAAGTAAAGGAACAAGATGTAACAGGAAGCATATACCTATGGCTCAGCTCCTGCTCCCAGATTGCTATTTGCCTATGAAATCCCCTTTGTTCCTCAGTGAATGCAGGCAGGGTACTGCTCCTCCTCACCTAGCTGAGAATTTCTCTATTTGCTTCACAGGAAGTAGCAACAACACTTCTTGTGCAGCTTACGCTGTGTACCTCGAGAAAGGATGCTGGGTTTTATTTAGATAAAGGTGGAAGCTGATTTTGCTGGTGTTTTTCACACAACACATTACCTATGAGGAGAGAGGAATTTAAAAAACTCACTGATTTACCATGTTAAAAAAAGATGGCACATTTATTGCTACATAAATGTTATATACATAGTGTTTTCTGTTACATTGACAGAAATTTTTTGAACTTCTTGCTGCTGGTTGGAAAGGTTTATCAGCAATACCTTGAAATTTGACACAGGGTACAAATCTGCAATAAACCAACAATGGAAACTGGAGAACAAGATGAGAAGCAATTCATCTCGGACAATTAGCTCTTACAATACTCCATAGGTACTACACGGTATGCTAGAACCCTACTATGGTCTTACAATGCTATTGTAAATTTCTGATATTAATGAACAGGTTATGGTAAATAACCCTACATTTTTACTACCTAATATAGTAAAATAAAGTAAGAAACTTTTTACTGAAAACTTTTTCGATTTCAAAAATCTAGAAAGAGTAATATTTAGAATTCAAGAAATTTTCTTACAAGATTATTGTATAAAAGACTAGCTACAGTGAAAAATAAGCCAAATGTTTTTTTCTTTCTATTTTATGAAGGAAAGCTTCTGGGCATACTGCAAAGTCTAATATAGCCAAAAAGACAACAAGCTTAGAAGGAAAAAGGCCAGGCAGTGGCACGTGATCACTTTCACACGTAATAAGCAACAAATTTGTTTAGCTGATAAACACTGAAATGAAGAACAAGGCCACAGATATAGTCAGGTGTTATTTGATGATCTATGCAAATTAAAATAATAGAAACGAGTCCACTAATTCCACAAACTGTTTTGTTAGGAACCATCCAAACCATGAGCTGAAATTCATTAGTTTATTTTTAACAATCCATCCTTTGTTCTTTCAGTTTAAATGACTTCATAAAAATTACTGGTTTGTTCCTGTTTTGTGTGTGAACCAATTGCCAGTGATGAAAGATGCACTATATGAACAATAGCTCAGACAACCTTGGCATAGGAAATTTCCTCCCATGGTCATTGCAGTGGAAGACAGTTTCCATGGAAGTTCAAAGGGATTTTAACCATTTCAACACAACTGTGACAAAGGAATACTTAGGGACACTGTTCTGGTAGAGAAGCATTTGAAGGTTCAATGCTAATGTGGCTTGGAAGGGGGGCATTTGATTCACACTGGGTTTTTTTTTCTCCACGGACAAGCCATACAAAAATGACAAGATAATTAATGTATACAGTAAGGAAAAACTGGTGACCATTGCTCTTATATTCCATTACGTAAGTAAGCCCACCATACTGGTGGTTATAGCATCACACTACCTGCCACGGTGAATGTAGGATTTCACTATTCACCAAAATTACAGCCTGAAAAAAAATCTCCTTTGTATTTTAATGCATTTTGTGCTTACATACAGCTAACACTTTACATGTACTATATGTAGTACTTACTGCTCGGAAAACAAAGCAACTCTAACAAAGTAGATTCTCCCCACCCAATTTACACTTCACGTTACAAGCTTTACTATGAAGCCTAGAAGCCTAAAAAGGTTTTGTTTATAATTAGAAAAACAAACAAACAAAAAAAGTATTTGAGGAAAGTCTGAGGGAAAATAAAAATAACTTCTTAAGCCCAAGAAATGTTACAGTCACAGCACTGCTCCTGCTGGCAGCCTTCACCAGGCCTCTCACTGGCTTTGAAGCATGGAGCTCAGTATGGAAGGGTGACTATGACCATAACTGTTCAGATTACCAGAGACCAAAAATAACATAAAAAAAAAAAAAAAAAGCTATACCAAGGAATAATNAGCAAAGATGTATTACAGATTAGTTGTAATAATTTTTAAATAATTGGCAAAATTATTTCTTTAAACAAAAGAAAAAAAAAACAACCAGAAACCAAACAAAAAAAAAAAAAAAAAAAGCTATACCAAGGAATAATTTCCTATTGCATGGAAAACACTAGTCATATGGCAAAAGGAGAGGAAAGGACAACAAAAGACTTTTCCCTTCCTTTTTTAAGACACTAATAGGTATGCTGGGAATGCTACGGGTCGATGTTTGTCACTGCTTTGTTCTCTGAATGTGAACAGCTTTAGCAAATGCTGGCATCCAGCTGAAACTTTATCAGCCTTTAACATGTTAACTTTTCCCTTTATATGTAGACCTTTACAGTTCCATAACAATAAATAAAATTTGTAGTTACAATGCATTTGTCAATTCAGTTTAGGCACAAGGCAACTTCCACAATGAGTGGAGAGATCACAACAGTCTCTGATTGTGCAGAAGCGACACACTGCTTGCAACAGAATGATATGTTCAGAGTATTTCATGGGCTGAAATTCTGTCTGAAGATCTTGTATCTTCAATCCTGATGCAGGTGTTGACCAGTAGCTTTGATCATAAGATTGCATTTGGGTTTCTTGCTTCAAGTGTTTTCTCCTGTCAGGTTTGTGTCTTCATATAATGTTAGTTGTCTGTGTCCTTGTGAAGAAAGGTCACCTTCTGTGTATCCTACCAATAATTCTGGAATTCTAGGAAGAAATTTGGGAGAGTAAAGGGGTATTATGAAAAGAATCAGTAAGAGGCATGGTTCAAGACTGGAGAACTGATTTAAACCACACCATTTTTATTTATAACCATAGCATTTTCAGTTAAGTGCAAAAGAAAAATCACTCTGAAGGGCCTTGAAATCCTTCTTTCCACAGATATCCATACTGAATATGATACATTGAACAGTTTACTCTCAGGAGCATTCTGTTTGACTTCCTGGGCGTGGGACAAAGTGTAATCTGCAAACCTCAAACCTTCAATTTGCATTCGACTTTGGTCTCTAAAATAAGCAGGAGTCAGTACCCAAAGTGAATCACTACTGCTGAAGTTAGCCATTGCCATATACCCAATGAGCTTTCCATGTCAATGTCCCACCTGAGTCACCTTACAAAGTTACTGCTATTGAAAACCAAAGATATTGCAAACTTTTGAAAGCGGTACATTGTATTAACATGGCAAGAACAGGCTATAAATTCTGCTCTAAGTCAAGAATTCTCTGACAATTTACAAGTAGCCTGTTTCTTTGATATGAAATAGAACAAATTAAAGACGTTCTAAGCACCTTCTTTTCCTAAAAAGAAACCCTGTTTATGAAGCACACAGCTGCCTATGAGAGATGGGGAAGAAGTACTGCCTTGAGTAAGTTTCAGTGCCATTTTGCTGCTTTCTAAGGAACATGAGGGAGTAATAAATTTCCACAGAATACATTCTGGTGAGATGGATGCCTTTACCTTGAGCTAAAATAGAAGCAAACCAGTCTATATAGATAAAACAACAAACCTCCACAACATAAAATTCAGTAAAGTTCTGGACGTGAGGTCATCAAACGCAACTGCTTACTTGTTTTGAAAGTGGCAACAGTTCTATTATTTTAGAAGACATGGAATAATCAGAATTTTTTCTTTTCAAAATCAAGTTTTCCCCAATTTTTTTATAAAATCCAAACCAAGCAGCTACATGTAATAAAACCAGACGACTAATAGATCCCTGGGAAGAGCACCCCATCAGCATGGTTTAAACGAACTACTACATTTTGGACTAGATGGGGCTTTTGGAAATACTGATTTACCTTGCAAAGCTGAAAGCATTACTTTTTAAATCTAAACTATCTTTACTAGCAGAGACTGTGATTTAAGACAGTTAAGCGATCTCCACTGGGCACACGAGATGAGCTAGAATGCCTGGCCTTAAGCCAGACGGCAAATCTCTTTGCGATGAGAAGTCTCTCTATTTGTTTCAGCACTGGGGAAACTACATGGATTTTTAAACGAGCTAATGTGATATTTAGATCATTTAAAAATGTATAATTCATTTCTATTATGCTTGGCTTATCTAGCAAACTGTTAACTATTCCTCTCATGTCATGCCAAGAAGGCCACCTGAGCCAAGAGATGTAGCCATTGGCAACAACACATGGAAATGAAGAGTTTAATGACAACTTCTTGGGATTTTGTTTTATTATAAAACTAAACAAATCTGCACGCTTTGCTTATGCTCAGAGACCTCAAAGTACTTTGCAGCATAAAGAAGTTTGGTGCTAGTGGCAGCTCAGTAACTAAGAACAGGCATATCCACATCTCCCTAACTGTAGCCAATAAAAAGCAACAAGAGCCGTTCCCCTCTAGACCAGAGACGTACCTGGCTGGTGTTCACATATGACCCATAGGGTTGGTAGTTTCACTCAGGCCAGGGTGGCTTCCTGGGTGTGGTGTTGGCGGCTCTGCCGATACGGCAGAAACTTTCTCTTCTTCCCTTCTCTTAAGGCAGGCTGCTTTAGGGTTTAGGTTTCGCTCTGGAACAGAAACATGATGTTAACATCCCATACGCCAATAAAGAGGGCAGTATCGATCCTTCAACTGCTGGAGTAAAAATAGCTATGCAGCTTCCCTCTTTGAACTCCCAATGTTCCCTGCGCTAATAGGCAGGTGGCTAAAGCTGCAGACAAGCACTACTGAAAACCCTACCAGGCATCTCCTGCGATGGTATTAAAATAATTTAAATAAATCACCCAAACTTCCCTAAGTGCCTACCTACCCCCAAAAACCTGCTAATAGTGCCTCCCTTGTCACCAGGAGCTGCTAACGTGCAAAATGAGAACTGTAAGAATTTATAATGCGAACAATCCCAGATTTATTTCTGTGTTCCACTGGTATGCTGAAGTCACACCAACCTTATTGACAGCACACTAGTTTTAGTAACTGCTGCTTCTTTCTTAGCCCGCTGTTAGAAAAGGGGAGGGTGAATGTCCTGAGTCAGTAGCTCTGCTCATACCTCAGGTCTGGGAAACCATCTTAAATTGAAAGAATATGACAGTGGCACAGAGCAGAAGGCTCATGTTTTTTCACACCATGTTTCCTCTCACATTGCAGTCAGTATGTTAGATAGCCAGCTGTGGACCAGCTATCAAGCTACCTTCATCAGTATGTTTCCACTTCCCCAAGAAGCTTCAATAGATGAAGCTTCGGATCTAGTTTTCAAATTATGGTAGTTTCTAACAGTCAACTGTTTCTGTTCTTCAAAATGTCTTTTCATGAACCAAAATACAAAAGATGAACACTGCCATGGCCAAAAAGACACATGAAAAGTGTGTATCATATTCTACCAGTGCATGTTGAATTTAATCAACATGTTGAGGTATTTTTCTAGCTGTCAGTGAATTCTGGTTTGCAGTTTAAGATTGCAGATATAATTTTAGCTGTAAGGAGACTGCCAAGACTGAACAGACAGCACAAGCCCTTCTCCTGCACTGCACAGGCACCCCACAGTAACTGCAGTTTGCATTTTACAAGGGTAATCTGACAGAGGCAATTTTGGACAGACTTGCTAATTCTGCTTTCATCCAAGTCATTACCAACTGCCTCCTACTGCATTTCCTAAAGATGAACACTCCTAAAGAGTCTACTGGGGAAAAAAAAACAACCCAAAACTGCTAACTTTTCTTAATCACAGTTTTCTTTGTTTAAATCTGGCTTGTCTTGAAGTTTTAAAGAAGATTTAATTATGTGGAAACTCTGAAAGGAAGTTAATTTACAGCGATTTATGAAACGGAGATAAAAATGCTAGCCTACAGTTAAGAGCTCAAAATCTGAAATGTTTCAGTCTGAATAGCACCAATCACAGAATGAGAAGCCTCATTACCAGCAGGGAGAGGAAATGGCTGATGCAATTATACAATGCGCTGGTGAAAGCTCCTCCGGGCACTGCACAAAGCTCCGGTCACTCACTGTCAGGAACAGGTGCTAAGAAAGACGCAGAGATAAATAGGGAACGTAGCCTCTTGCACAAGAGGCATTGTGTGCTTGTGATGCATGGGGGAGTAGGAGCTGAGATGTATGTGTGAGGAAGGAAAAGCTCTCAATTTACACTGCCTGCAGAATAGGTCCAATTTAACTGTAAGTACATACAGAAGATTTCTACCAGAGACATAAGGTTCAGAAGCAACCTCTGACCAAGGCAGAAGTGATTTTATTAGTTTTCACACAGAACTTTCTGTGACTGACAGAATCTGGGAGAGCCAAGAGATGGACTTGATGGTTTTTAAACATTAAAACCCATGTTTGATTAATGTTATTCTGACTTTTTTGTAATATTCAACCTTATCTTCCAGACTATGTCATTTTCAGAGCAAAACAATTCTCATGGTCAAATCTCAGAGATGCTAAAATAGGGCTTTGCCACGGCATTACTTGGTGCCTCATCTGCAGAGTAGTTAGCTGCTCTATGGAAGAGCTCTCACGGGAGACTGCAAGCCTTTATTAAAAGGTCAGTAAACCTCTGCCTGAAAACACAGCATCTCATCCTTACTACACAGTACATAAGCTTGTGTTGAGTTACTCCCTTTGTCACTTCCACTGAACTTTTAACTATTGCTTTGATCTGTGCAAAACACAAGCAACAAAACAGGAAATGGAAGTAAAAATAAGATACACAAGAATAAAACACTGCCATCATTCAGTGTCATCAGTGATTCAAAGATGGTAGTGCATTAAGAAAGTATGACCACTGATGTCATCCACATCTGAAAGACTTTTCCAGTCACTTGATGCACTTCTGTCAGCAGGACACTGAGGAAGACAGCTATTCACTAGTCCAAGAGAGCAAAACCTGATGGAATACTCATGGCAGCTACACAGATCAGACTATTTCAGTTGGACAGCAGCTACAAGGGTCATCTCATCCAACTGCCTGACCCGCCTGGGGCTGATCAGAAGTTCAAGCAGGGTGCCTCTGCACCTTAACATGCCTTTGACTCAACTGAGGTAGGTTTTCTTTCTCCTCCCCACTGTGTTTAATGCAAACCCCTAAGTAAATGTGGTTAAATTCACTGCATTTTAATATTTCAGTTAAGTAAGGTATGTCTTAAAATAGATCTCATTTTTGTTAGAGCTTTTATGCTACTACGGAAGTGCTTGTTACAATTTAAAGCAAGGTATGTCAGTACTTCAAATAATTTACCTCTCACTTGCTGCTCTAGACTGAGGATGACTGCCACAGCCTGGTGAAGAATAAGCAGCTTCGTCTGGGGTTTCTCACTCTTCAGATGAAGCTGACACATACGGCCAAGTTCTTTAAATGCTTCATTAATGTCTCGTACACGCAAACGTTCTCGAGCATTATTTGCCATTCTTCTCTCCTTTTCTCTTTCTATTTTCTGCTCTGGGTTTAAATCCTCATCTTCATTAGTACTGCTGCAAGAAAGTATAAATAAAAGTATACTGAAGTATCACAAGTGATCGTGCTGTTGGTTCAGAATTTTCAGTTGATGAAATTAAACATTTTTCTGCTTAATCTATTTCATATTGAAGTATACTTAGATAACTAAGGAAGTGTTCCAAATCAGTGCTTAAATACTCAAGGTAATTCTTGCTGTTCCTACCTCTTTCTGAAAGTAAGTTTTAAATGGTGTCTGGCTGAAGAATGTGCACAGAATGTTGTCTAGAGGTGGCAAACGTCTCTAGAATAAGTAGTGGCAACACACTGCCCCTTGAAGCAGAACTACCACTTCGCATAATCACTGAGAATGAGGAGCAAGGAAGTAACTCGGCCATCTCATCAGGTGAGGAATAAAGCCTCTTCAACAAGTAGTTCAGTGAGTTTCCAATGTATCAGCTTATATAAGAGGGCATTCAGGTAATTTTCAATTTACTGTGCTTATTAAAAAGCATCAGTTTTGTTAAAGCCCTTATTGGCCAACTTTAGAACGATTTTATCTTCTGATAATACCCAGCATAAAGCTGATCAGTTCTGATCAGAATTCTTGTATCACTTCAAATTATTGTATTAACTTGCACAGCTTTTTTTTAAAATATAGGATTGTCCAATTCAGTCTAAAACTACACAAAATCTCTGCTCTAACTAAAATTATAACAGGCTAAAATGCCATTAGACACATGTGATGATACAGACCACGCTGCCAATTGTTGCAAAACTCTCACTGTTTACTGTTATCCTAAATGTCAGTGCATGTTTCAAGGCCTATCAGGCAGATCCAGAAGAATTTTACTCAGTGTCAGCTCCAGGTTTTTTGGCTATGGCTTGGGAGGGGAGAAGTGTTTCATAGACTATGTACCTATTGTGCTCACCCCAGTGAATCAGGGTTACCAGGCTGCTGCTCTCCATCACCACTGGCTCAAGTTTAGAAGTGCAGCCCTGGTCCAGGTACAAAGTATTGCAGGTTTCTAACATTCTCCCATCCTCTATGCTGGGCAGGGCTCTCTGTATCTTACATCACTTCTACGTACACAGGCAGGTATCAGGCAAGGCACCAACGTAAGGGAATGCACGCTTTTCAAGTGATTTCCCCAGAAAATCCTCTATTCTGTATTTAAGTGGATACAAAGACTTAAACTGCTTATCTGTTTCAGCTGCCTATTAATAGATGCACTGAGGTAATGCAAAAGCCTTGAAATAAATTCATCAAACGTAATGACAGTATGCTACACAGCATTAAGGAAACACAAATTCTCTAGGACGTGTCAGCAACCCACCTTGTTCTGCCTCTAGATGAGACCTTGATATCCTTCTGGGAGGACTCATCATCTGATTTCATGTCATCCGATGAGGGGGGTTCATGTATATTTTCATCCTTCTCCTTATGTTCAGACTTGATTTCTGTTGGACCTATAGCCACAGACTGGCTCTGTAAGCCACCTGACAATGCTGCAGGCAACCAGAGATCACTGTGAGTATCACAGGCAGAAAATGCCAAAGAGAATCTCAAGCAGATATTGTCAATGGGAGGCCAGAGCTGAGCACAGAGTCTGGGAAGACGACAGGAGGAGCTACACTCTGGCAACAGCAACAAGAGAAATCCTGGTAACACTGCTGTAATTGGGCATGTGGCAGGGGTTGTAAAGGGATCACAACTCAGAGCAGCCTGATCAGTAACAGCTTCATTTACAAAAAGCACTGTTAAAGATAATAGGACTCCAGTGAAGTAAGGAAACTTGCACCTTATGTCTGGGCTGCAATTCTTAGGGCAGAGCTGCACTGACATCAAGGCTTGGGCTTAGATCAAACATGCAACATGCACCTCCCTAAATGGTGCAAGCATGCTAACAAGTAAGCTGACTTGTGTCTTCTGTAGCTTACTACTTCAAGCTAAAAACTGAGGGAACCATTAACACCTGTATGGAAGGACTTGCTTTTATTAGCAAGACTGAAATCTGCCTTCAGCTCACTCTGCAGCCCTTCTTGCCGATTCGGAAACGGCTGCAGTACTGCAGATGCCATTACGGCTCCTTCAGCCAAGAGAATGTGGCTGTAATGCAGAGCCTTCTGCTGGAACTATAGTGGGTGAAGTCTGACAGAGAGATGCCCTGAAAACTGCTGCAGGGATCCTTCACAGCAGCATTTTACAGTATTTATAATTAATTTCTTATTTCTCAACATCATCTATGTTTCTGTTCAGTGTGCTGATGCGATTTCACAGTCTCACTGGCTCTGGATTACTGCAGACCCCATTTAAAATCACTGGGAAGTTACCTCTGTAGCTTTCTTGTGTTTTATGATTTAGTTCTGTGCTCTGAGCAGAAACTGCACTGGGAAGAACTGAATGGTTGCTGCTGAGGCTGACACTTTCTTCCCGATGAGCCCCAACCTAAAGCAAAGCAAAGCAAACATTTCCATTAAAGATGTGCTTTAAAGAAAAAGAAACAGTCCAGATACAGAAGTTTAAAAGACAAAGCTACAAACCCAAGTTAAAGTTCTAGGTTGGTAAAGGAAAGATTTAGTTGGAAGATGCTATTACACTACACCACTTGACCACACCACATGGGATTAAGCTGTATTTCAAGCAAAGCAGTGACCAACACCTGTTTGGAATAACACAGCAACCTAACAACAAGGTTTTTCAGTACTTTCCCACACAACATTACAGAGTTTTCTCCTTGATTTATACCTGAGGGGTGTAAGACTTGATTAACCTTTGATTGTTTAAACTAATTCAACTAGCAACTCCAGTACACGTAACATTTTGATCCTTAAATCACGGGCAATAATGGTCTTCACCCCATGTGTAAGGTGTGTATACTACCCCACGCTCACATACACAGACATGCACAGGTATAAACAGCATCTCCTCACTTGTGCTGAAACAGAATTAAGGCAGAACTGAATCTAGTCTCAAAATACTATTTTGTTCACTTTAATAATTCCCTCTCATTTTCCTCCTTTCTCAGCTAAATACATTTATCTTAGTCCCATTACAGAATCTTATCATACAAAAATAACCCAGGCATCTAACTGCTCCTACCACCTCTCTGTATTTTCTAATCTGCTCCTTCATAATACATCATGATCAAATTTCCAAGCAGCAAGCACTGAGAGGAAGCATCAACTTGGATTAACAGTACTTATGCCAAGACAGCAATGACTGCCTGTGCCCAGCTTGAACAGGCAAATCTGTTAAAAACTCTGCTCAAGACAGAACACTGTTATTAATGCAAACCTCTATAAAAAAGTCATATTCTTTTGTTTGAGAAAGGAAAAGGTACAGACAACACTGCCTGTATTTAAATAATCCGGAATGCAGACTATTTAAAGCTTTTGATTCCTAAAGACACAAAAGTCCTTTAAATATTTATAATACAACCACAATACAATTATACTGTTTAAAAAAATCCCAAAACCCTAACAAAGCTGAGGATTCTACTATTATTTATATAGTTACAAAAACTGGCTACAGATGAAGCTTTTTATTGGAACAGTAGCAAACATGTCAACTAGAAGATTAAGCCTTTAATTAAATAGGTTTATTGCCTGGAGTTACACATGAGAACCACTGTTTTTCAATAAATCCTTCAATCCCAGTAAACTGCTGAGCTTTGAATCCCTCTTGAGTAATTAATGCAGCTTCTACCTTTCATGTCTTAGTATGGGTTTTATCCAGAGAGAGATAAATACCCTCATGCAAGTTTATCCTTTGTTTAATACACACTTGTTCCTGTAAGCTAACAAACAGGAACAAGAAAGGAAAGGGGGAACACACCCCCCCCTCCCACCCCCCCCCCCCACCTCT
>NDXB01022650.1:27895-45702 GCA_002631895.1 Agapornis roseicollis
CACCCCCCCAATATCAGGTCATTCCAGGCTGCTATCCGTATCTATTGTTCTGAAGAAAATCTCTTGTATACTGCGGAATATCTGTTGCTATTTAAAGTGTGTTTTATCTTCCTGTGTGTGTAATAGGCTTTGTTTGTGAGAAGTTCCACTATGGATGTAGTCACCTTAGCTCCTGCGGTGCTTGAGTTCACCGGGAGCAAAGAGCAGAGCCTGGGTTTTGCAGCCTATGAGACAATACTCTTTACAACCGGAACATGAACCCTGCTCTGCACAGAGCACTTCCAAACCCGAGTCTTCCCCGAATTCTGCCCTGCAAGTTGTATGTGCGAATTTGTTCTTCTGCTCATGCTAAGTCCTAACACATGAGGGTGCTTTTATTCAAACTACAGGCTATGAATCACTTTAGAGCCAAGTTTGTTCCAAAATGTACTTCTTACAAAAGGCAAAAATTCTTAAGGCTGTGTCCAAACGAAGCAGCTGCCAGAGCTCTGGCAACTTCCAGATCTGGTGCTAATCTAGACGTGGGAGATAAGCACATCAGTTCTGATACAGGCTGCAAATAGACCGGGTATAAAAGCTGAATTCAAGTCCATGTTCCAGTCCTTTGAAACAGGCTTACAAAATCAAAGCGTACAACTTAGATTAACATGATTGATACAGAATGGCAGGGGGGTTGGAACTAGATGATCTTAAGGTCCTTTCTAACCCTAACTATTCTATGATTCTACGAAACCTGAAGAGCTGGGTGTCACACACCTGACGATGCCATGAGTGTTCATCTCTGATCTGTGATGTGCTAGAAAATCCAAACAAAACAATCCCTAAACCGGGAGACTTGCTAANCTACGAAACCTGAAGAGCCGGGTGTCACACACCTGACGATGCCATGAGTGTTCATCTCTGATCTGTGATGTGCTAGAAAATCCAAACAAAACAATCCCTAAACCGGGAGACTTGCTAAAAGCCACAGTACCCCATGTGAGGGCCCAGAGTTGTTTCCTGTGAGCACAGCTGACCTGGGCCTGCTTCCAGGCACCAAACTGGACCTTAAGTATAGAACTGAGTTCGCTTTCCTTTCCCAGAAGAGGCTCAGTGCAGCACAACCTGGCGCTCAGGGCACGCCGTGCCGCAGCACGTCTTCCCGCCCCCCCCTCTCCCGCGGCACCCGCCAGCTGCGCGGGGCGGCGCGCGCTGCCCGCATTAGCATACAGCTGGGCGCCTCGGCCCCGCCTCCGCCAGCGAGAGGCGGTGGCTGCGCGCGACAAAGGCGGGAGGGCTGAGCCCGCCGAGGGGCCGCTGTGAGGTAAAGCTCGGCCCGGCGCGGGGCCCTGAAATGGCAGCCGGCGGTGGGGGGGAGCCACGGCGTTCCGGCACACACCGCCCGCTAAAGCCGCACTGAAACCACTCACCTCCGTGCAGCCTCCCTACACAGGGACAGTCTGCCCGTGTGTCGGGTTCTCAGCAAATCAAACAGGTTATGTTTAGCAAAAAGACAGCCCCAAGTCCTGTACCGGCTCTTCAGCGCCTCATGTACCTCAGAACTTCAGTTGTTCTGCATTTGAGGAGACTCGCAGAGGGCAGTCTGCAGCCGCACTGACTTTGAGTTTAAACAAACCCGTGAGTGACGAACTCCGTTTAAGTGATAACATTTGGGAGCTGAAACTAGAAAAGCAGTTCAGTATTTCTGGCAACTAAACAAAAACCAGACGGATCGTGGCAACTGGCAGCACACTGCTGCACATGTGGAGATCTGACCCGGAGCCACACGGGGGGAGAGGACCTTTGCTCTGCTAACACGGGGCCTGCATCTCACACTTCAGTTTCGTTATTAGTTTTGAACTCGTGGCAATAAAAGCTTTTGAGAACTGAAAAAACTCCCACAAACCAGTCTTTGCTTGTATTTGCTGTAGGAGTTACCCAAGCACATTTCAGGACACAAGCACTTCTCAAGCCATACCAGCTGATCCGTGATAGAATTTTAACCGAGGTGAACATAATTAAGACAATGAAAAGGGCTTCGGAATCAGGATTCTTACACTTGGGACAGCTCAAAGTGGTTCCGTGCAACCATCAGCTCCGCTTAGAAATACAGCGCCTGGAAGCAGAGGGTGGTGCTGGCAAAGCAGCTCCTGCAGCCCTGCCCTTACAGCACTGCAGACACAGGGTAAGAGGGAGGGAGATTGTCCAGTTTTCTTGGATTCCTGTTATACCTGGAAAAAACCCTGTGACTTAAGGATTGAGTTTCATCCTTAACCGAGTTTCCAGGCCTTTTATTTATTTATTTTTAATCAATTCAGGCTGTTCTTTTTCCATTGTACTTCAATGACAAATAAAAAGCAGCTTGAAGAAGAACAAAAAGAGTATTACTTCTTAACTTTTCAATAATACATGAAATAAAATACAAATCAACTTCAAAGGCCAGTTAGCAAATATTTGATGAGTTTGAGATATTAAAAATCTATTTGAATAAGTCTAATGGCCAGCCCAGCTAAAAAGAAAACAAGACCATTCAGAGCGAGCAGGAAATGAAGTCAACTAGAGTTTTAAAATAAATCTGGCTCAAAAATTAAGCAAATGCTAAAATAAAACCATGTCTGGTTACACTAATTACATAAAAAGGAGTTAAATTACTCATTTCCTAGCTCCTTCTGCCAAGATCATCATCTTCAAGGGAAATTAAATTTAACTTCTTTTCTATTTTTTTTCCTACAGAGAAAAAATGTTTTGTATGAAGAGACACCCCCGTCTCCCTCCCCCAACAAGGAAGTTTCGTTCAGTGCTGAATCCCGACGAACGTTTCTTGACTTAAACCCCTTCCGAACACGTCAAACAAAACCAGGTAAACACCTGTGCTGATGTTCACATTTCCCACCATGACAGCCAATACATTATTTTCTTAAAATCTACTGGGGGCTCTCTGAAGTGAAGCACTCTTTAACTTCTGAACAAAGCCCAGACCTTATGGTTCAGGTGGTGTCAAATTCTCTGTCCTCCTACACTATTTCAAGAAATACAAATAGTAAATAAGTCTAAGGTTGAGATTAATTGATTATTGAATAACACAAGAATTGCACCTCTTAAGTGGGGGGCACTACTGCAATGCAGTCATCATTAACTAACACCACTCAGTCTCCACTACAGCCAGAAAGGCCAGCCTCTGCTCTGTTTGTCTTTCAGGCTCCATCCTAAGCCATGCTGAGTGCCTGTGACTGCAAATGATGGCAAAGGGCACTCGCTGGGGACCCGTCAAGGCCACAACAGGATGCTTTCTGTTGGAGCCAATTATTCTGATGTAACAAAATTAAGGTTAATCCAAGGAATTCTTTAGCTGACTCACTATTCAAGCAAAACTGATCTGCAGGCTTGCTTCACCCAGCCAGATGAAATACACAAGCAAGTGTTGTTTGGGGTTTTTTTTTCCATTTTCCTAATCTAAGTTTTTTTTGGGTTTTTCTAACCGAGAGCAAGCATCTTTCAGTTGAAGCAGCATGTCAATCATTAGGTGGCAACTTAAGTCTAGATTACATTTAAGTTACACAACTACATCAAACTACAGCAGACCGAGGAATTAATTTTGGGGTGTCATCTTCCACCACCACCTATTTTAATCAAAACCAAGCTTATAAAATATTTATCATCGCTTAGTTTAAAAGAGAAACAGAGATTTCTGTGTACATTGCAGCACTATCTGCATTTGACTGGATCTGGCTTAGCTGCACCAGAAGGTTCCACAAGACAGAGAGAGAACAAGTCTGCCACTGCAATTTCACTCTACCCCACGTCATTAAGACCGAGGAAAAAACAAGTTTTCTTTTGTATAACTAGATTGCAGTCTACCCCAGACCACTGCAGAACATTCTCTTTTAACAGCATTCTTTAAATATGAGGCAGTATTCAGAAAAAATTCTGAAGTATTTATGCATCACTTCCTTCATTACTAACTGTAATGGTGAAGTTGTATAGAAACCTAAAGCCGGGTATATGTTGGAAAGCACTCCCCCCCGAAAAGCCCCCAAACACACGCAGCTTATAGAAAGTAACCAGTTCTTTTTGATGTCTACTGCAGTGGTTCTGAAATTAATATAAATGGATGTGTGACGTGCGAATGGGAGAGCCTGGAACTAATTCAGTTTTATAGAATACAAACCCTTCAGCAATTGGGGTACCTAATTATTTTGATGATAGGTGAAGTTTTGCCTTGATCACACAGTGCCCAGCTGTGAATCTGTTTTATGACAGAAAATTTCACAGCATGTAACTGGTCTTTAAAATTACACTGTAAACATGCAAACACATGGCACCACTAAAATAAGCATGTTTTAAAAAGCTCTTTTTCCTTTAAGCGTTCTTGAGAAGGGAGGAATGCAAAGGAAGAAAAAGGGAGGTGAGCAATGCTACAAATAGATTTCGTTTACTGTCTAATGCTTTTAACATACTTCTGATCTATAAAAAGCTCAACTACATTTTTTCAGAACAGTTCACTTTTTAAAAGAAGCTAAAAGAGATGGATTGAATTATTTCACTCTTCTTGGGGATTAATCTAAAAGTTGTTTCCTTTTCATTGTTCCTTACACTACAGCTGTGCTCAAACTCCTTTTCATTTAGAAAAAAAAGTTTACATTTTGAGCCTGCGCACACCATGGTTCCACATTCCAACAGCTTCCTCCCAGTCCTCTGCCAGCATCTGCTATTGAAGACTAGTTCCAATTTACAATAAACAGCTTTTCCAGACCAGAACACTTGAAATTCAGTCCTTCTTGACTGCTTTTCCCATTCAATCTCCCTATTCACCATTTCAAGGAGAAAACTGTTCTGCCAATTATTACACATCTGGAAAAAATGCATGTATAAGCTGAAATGCTCTCAGCAGAAAGTTTCAGCTTTCTGCATATGGTCACAGCAGGATTTTATGGGCCACTGACCAGGCCCAAGTTTAAGTTTTCCCATCTTTCTCCTCCCCCTCATTTCTACCCCCACCCTAAACCTCTAATTGGAAGCCCATAGCAGGTGCAAGCTGTCTACCACCTTTTCCTCCACAGGAACCTCAACTAGTTTCTTCCTGATAAATGTTGGCCTTACACTCCAGTTGTAACCCACTAGGCTCTGCACTAAGTCAAATGCATCAGCTGAAGCTGTTATGCATAAAAATACACATTTAAAAACACCATTACCATTGATGCTTGTCTGTTGGTTGTCACGAGGCTAGATGCTCCATAGTTTGAGTTCAGGCTTCCAATTGGCCCATTGTGGGATGGTCCCAATAAACTGTGTATATCTCCATGGCCACCTGACAGGCTTGTTGAAGGCCCCACAGCATGATTTCGTAGTACATGGATGGCATCATCAAGTCTGTCCAAGCGATCCTCCATTCGAGACTGCTGTTAGAATTTAAGAGGGACAGGAGCAGCTATTACTGAATAAACCTGCACACTCATTATACCACAGTAGTTTCTACCTCAGAGATATTAAAGACAGAAGATGAAATGCGTATATCAAAGACTTTGAAAGCACCTACCAGCACTACAACAAACAGGAAAAAGAAAAGATATCTGTAGATTTTGCTCAAGATAGCATTCATTCCACAAATAGGTGGCAGCTTTTAAAGTGAATCTTATTACAAGGTTAATGTTACTCAGCTTCTATTACATGGCATGAACAAAGAAAAGGAAGTGCTACAAAATAAGCTAATAAAGGATGAGAGAGAATGATCATAAAATCAGCCTCACCACGTTGATAACAATAAAGAGAGGCAGTGGCTTTTTGAGAACCTGTATTACAAAAAACCTGAACAAAACTTTTGAGCTATCGTTTTCTGAAGTGGAGCTTTAAACACATCAGCTACTGCAGAAATAAAAGTGCTTTCTGTATGTTACTGCACAAGAGCCTGTCTTTAAATTACTTTCCTTTTTATTAAAAAAAAAAAAAAAGACCAAAAAACCCCAAAGCAAAACCAATTCTGACACTGCAGCTCTGCAGAAACTGAAATGGCAGGATGTTGGAGTCAGAAGATGGGTCATATGCTATGCTAATTTAAGTTTTTAATGGGGAATCTGAAGGAAGCATTAATTGAAACACAAAAAGGCACCATCTAAAGTGAAATAGTACCTCACAGACATCCTTTAAGAAGGACATTGCATCTTGCAAATGCTCGTGAAGTTGCTGTTCAACTCGATTTTTCTGGCAAAGTCAAGACAGAACAGGAAGCAAAGCACAGGTTAAGATTAATTCAAAAAAGAGGTGAGGAAACAGCTGATGTGCATGTCAGCAATAAATTGTTAGTGAAGTTAATGCAACAGAGATCTGATTATATTAAGATAAGAAAAGGCTAATATTTAACACCGCAGTTTTGTTAGGATTTTAAGATGTACGTAACAATTATACTTAATTGCAAAAATATTGAAGAAAACGGATTTGGCTTAAACTTATTCTTGTTAGACAGAAAAATGAAATTTCACCTGGGGAAACTAGAAATATTAACAGGTAATAATCAAAGCCTCCCCTCAAATTTTTCCCTTTTCCTTCCGGATTCTGTATCAGGAATTTAAGAAAGAAGTCAGTAACTGAAACCCTCTGCTGACTCTTCAAAGGAAGAAAATGTACAATGCTGTAGATGATTTCCCATGTCTTTTTCTATAAAATGGTTCATTAATTAATAAATGAATGCTCCCCAATAACAAATAATAATTATAAATAAAATCTATTAGTACTTTAATGACAAGTGTAGTGAAGGCAAACCCAAGAGGCTACCATTTCAGGGAGGGAGGGGAAGGACAAGTAAATGCAAAGGCATGAAGTCTTTATCTTTCCTCCAGACTGAACTTTAGATAAGAATTAGCTATGGATTTGTGAAAAGGTACTAGAATCTCATAACAGCGCTTTAGCACCAGCTGTCCTCAGCACAGAAGCCTGATGCCCAAGGAACAGATGGTGAAAGACACACCCTGCACGTCTTATATTGTTCAACTGAACAGGCCATTTGTTAGCAAAGAATTCATTTGTAATGCTATCCTACTGTTTCCTTTAATGATATGCAGGATTTATACAAAACCAAGCCTTCAGCTCTTAAGTAAAAAGTACAGTGTTGCTTTCAACAATTCTTACCAAGGAGTGTAGAGAGTTTTCATAGTTTGGAGATGAGGGGGCTTGTCCTCCACTCCTAGACCACTGACTGGCACCTGTCAAAATTGTCTAGGTTAACAGAGATTTATGCAGCAGAAGTGGGAAGCAGCGACGTGATATTTCTCAACTCAATCAAAACCAGCATTCTGCATAAAGGTAAGCTAACATATGGGTACACAAAGGAGGACAAATTCCTTCATTCTGCCTTGCAGAGGGGTAATTTTTATATCCTGGCATCTGCAGGGTTAGGCGCATTGTCGATGACAAAGCAGTGATATCTTCACAGTACTTAAACGATACAAAAGTGGACTAAACACACACACAGAGTACCTGAAATACCTGCCCTCTGCCAGTGTCACCACAAAAGGGTTGCTGAACTCCTTCTTCAGGTTATGTTCAGTATATGTAGGCATATCTTTAATAACGTTAAAATATACCACAAAAATATTTAAAGAAAGCAGATGGACACTGAACTAAGGATAACTGGAAAACCATTTTTATGACACCTCCTTACTAAATGAGAAAACTTAAAACTAGATCAAAAGGATTTATCTTATCTCATTCCACATGATACCATTTTAGATTATAATGCATTTCTAGTTTAGAAGAGTAAAAATGAACCAAAGTAATCCCCATTTGTGATTTCAGATATACTGCACATAAATTGGCAGTTAAAGAATAGTGACTGCGCAACAAATCATCAATTACATCCATACACTGCAAATTCAAATCCATATCCATCCTCATCCGACATAAATATACCTAATTACCATGTAAAAATTAAAAATAATTAGATGTAAAATGCTAATAAAGAAGTACTCTTAAAACAAAGCCTGAAGTAGTCACCATGTATTTTTCTCACCAACTAATAACGCATCTTTTATAAAGATACTACACAAAATTCTGTGGCCATTAGAGACAGCTTCCTTTCAGCCATACAAATGTAATAATAAAGCAATTACATTAATAAATTATGGACGTACAATCCAAAGCAGCTCATTAAAGGAAGAGCCTGTGGGCTTGTTCTTTCAATAACAGCCAGGGCTGTACATCTGGAAAACTGGGAAAAGGTTTAATAACATTACAGTTCCTTTGTTCGGAGAGCTGCAAGTAGTTACCTCTTAAAGAAAGGGGTTTATATAACAAAAAGAGTACAGCTTGCATAGCTATTAAAATACCTAAATATTTCCTTTCTAATTAAAAAAAAATAAACCATCTCCAGTTTCATAGCAGCCCAGAGCTGCCCTAACTGTGCTGGAATTCTCTTTTAAAATACAACATCAGTGAGCAAGTTTATAATTACCAATTTTCACTTCACACAACTACTCTGGGTCTAGATCTGTAGTCTCCCCCCGCATTACTGTCGTTCCTGAACTTTGGAATGACACTTGGAGTCTCATTTATTTTTGCAAAGCATTAATGGAACAACTTTAGAATGTTCTGGCTCACTGTAAGGTCCAAATTTTTATCTGATCAAAACTCCATTTTTAGAGACAAGACCATAGTCAAGGCTTTTAGTGAGTGCTCACTACTAGCAGTGAGTATGCTACTTCCTACAGTAAAGCATCAGCTGGCAAACAGAAAAGCAACCAGTTAAGAAAGCAAGGGCTCAGTGCCTGTTCACCTTGTCTCATGAGTTTGTTGGGGGCCTTTTTTGATGGGAAAAGGTTATTATTTCCTTAGTGTAAGCCCAGAACAAAACTCTTGAGTGGGACTTCTCACAAAGGGAGAAAAAAAACAAAAGGGGGGGAGGGAATACTAAACTCCTGTCAAACGAACCACCCAACTGCAACCTGCAGTTTTTAATCAGACCTCTAGTAATGCTGGTGCTCTTTCTGCATGGTGGCATACTCTTTCTCCATGTCTGCACAGGTTGCCAGATGGCACTGATTTCCTGCCTTCCTCATTCCACTTCCACTCCCCCCCCTTTCCCCCCCCGAAGTTTGTGCCTGAAATCCACCAATTATATTAGAAAGCATCCTGGCACCACAAGCCCTGCAATTAACAACTGCAGCTTTTAGTGCAGCACCAACATAGCAGCATGAAAATACAAATAAGCCAGGCAAGTGTTAGGGTTTACAGGGGTCATGGATAGTAATCACTCCAGTATTGTTCTTCTACTACCAACACTAATCCTCTGACTCTCCTTTCAAACACACACTCGGCATCAGAGCCCACAGAGGGCTGGTTTTGTACCCTCAGAACCAACCGAAGCCTTCTGAATACTTCTGATCCTGGGAGGAGGATTCTTAAAATACCAAGGCTCCCACCATTTATACCCGTACATAAACTTCACATACATATACACAATCATTGAAACTATGCAAGAAGTTAAGCTCTGGGCATGTTTATTTAAAATCAGAAATTAAATGAGGGCAGAGAAGAATGAGACATGCTATTGTCTCATAGTATTTGGGGGTTTTCATCGTATCATTCTCAAAGCTTTTACTTAAATTAATTAAAAAATGTCATTACCCTTATTCAGTAATGTAACAGCCAAATGGTCAAATATGAGTTTATCTACGTGTGTCATGAAGCTATCATCTCTCAATGCTTTAAATGGCAGAGTACTCCTACTGTAATTTACAATTAAAGGATACGCAAGTTATTACTCACTCAAACCTATAATAAGAAGAATGCTAGATACACAAAGAACTAACTGCAAAAAGAGGAAAATCACAATGAAGAGTAAAATGCTGCAAAGCATATTATTTTAGTGTACATAAAACATTTGTGTTATCTGCAATAACTTTTTGGGTCAGGACAGAAAATGGCTACCAGGAGTATCAACAGCCATAAATGTAGTAGTAATTACTTTACATTGTGCTTCACTGTGTTCTCAGTGACTCATCTGGGAATAAAGATAAAAGTCCAGATTCATAAATGAAGGTAATTAACTACTGCAGCAATTTACCAAAGGCTTGATAAATTCTGTATCACTGAAATTAAAGGGGGTGGGAGGGTATAATCGTAAAGCAGATGCTAAGTTTGTGTCTAAGACGGATTTCAGAATTATTTGCTTACATCTACTACTGTCTTAGCCATCAGAATCCAGAATAATGAACACAAATTAAAATGCAAATTTTGGAGAGTTTTACATTTGATACAGGTTCCAGCAGACAAAGGCATCAATGGCAAAGGGAAGCTTCACATTTCAGGGACCTCAAATTTGTATTCTAAACACAGGAATTAGCTGGCACTTCCACACTTACAAATCAGGTGTAGATCTGCTCAGGGAACTCCAGCTGGGATCTTTAAAATTTTAAATACTTTGAAATGTCAGAACTTCTTTCTTCCAGCCACAAAATATTTTCAGTATTTGCTTTGATGTTAAAAAGAAAGCAGTAACAATGCTCTGGTCTCATCTACCTTGTCAGTACAACAAGGAGACACAAAACAATTTTTGGCAACTGCAATCACTGAATCAAAAAGCCCATTAATCCCATTCTCACTCAATTCAACACGGAATTTTCAGTTATAGAAATGCTCAAAGCAGCTGCTCAGGTATACCATGTCAGATATTCAGTAATCCATTAAGACCACAGAAAACCAGAGCAGTAATGTCCATTAAACATAAGTCAAGTATGAATGATGAAGGTTTTCTGAGTGACACTGCATGCAGTCTGTGGCTGCATTTTCTGTGCCGTAACTTTAACAAATTACTGCTCTAGGTTACAGAAGTGTCCAGCCAAGCTCACTCTGTGCACCCTTCACTGCAAGTTAATTTTGGGGGTTTTTTTACAAAAAAATCTAAACACTATTGCAAGAAGTGACCAATGGCCTGGAGCCTGCAAGGATATATTAAACAACAGAGAAAGGGAAAACAGACTGTTGTATAAGCGTTAAATAATTTAACTGATCGCACTATAGGAAAGAACAGGGTTAAAGTTACATCATCTTGCTTGTAATTCTAGTTCTTTGTTAAACAACAAATTTAACTCAATGGCGCTTTCACAGCCCTCTCTATATGGAGAACAGCTGTTCAACTTTTACTAGACAGCTGAGGCCACAGTGTCTGTGAAAGCTGCACTACCCACTAATAGCTGTAGGCAGCTGCCCACAGTTCATCTCCACACTGGAATGCTCCTTCGCACATTCACACTACAAACACACAAAGCACAGGTGACAGAGGTGGCTGCAATATAGAGCATTTATTTTGAAAAATGCCAGAAATTCTTCTCCCATAGAATGAAAGCATTCATGAGAGATATGAATGAAAAGCTATCCTGTGTAAAAACTGGATGCTCTCAAAGCTACTATATTTTCATTAGGGGGAACACACATCTGCTGTGTTTGTCACTGAAAGCTGCCACAGAATTTTAGCATATAGCTTAAAAAACCCCAACAAAACCAACCAAATCACTCTTAATTCTCTCCAATGGTACAGATCTGTACAGACATCTTTATAGCTGTGGTTGTATATGGTCATTCAGTGTTGTCAAAGATTATTTTAAGAAGCTAATTTTAAAAGCCTGTCACCAGGATTTAAGTGAATGCTCGTAACAAACCAGCTAAGAATCTGGATTTCTAAATCTGGATTTAGTACAATGGAAATATCAACAAAATGCAGAAGTTATTTTGCAAGGAATCTAACTGCTGATTTTGCTGGGATTGCAAACAGGAGGCTTTCAAAACAACAAATGAGCTACTGATAAATGGCTAGTCTCTACCTGTAAGAGGCGATGGTGATCCAACTGGTGTTGACGGATTCGATGGGAAACTACTGCTGGTATGATCAGGAGAATAAATCTAACAACCGACAAAAGAGATTGTGTATCAATACATGCCATAATATTCAGTACAGAAAATAGCTATTAGGATTCCTTTTCATGCTTTTAATTGTCATTCATGATGCTAGATTGATAAAAACCCCAATTTCATCCTTCAATTACAGCTCTGCTTTATCACACTCGAGCCTCTAAAAATGTCCAGAGAACTTTCATTTTCAAGCAGCTGTCAAAATAAGCACAGCCTGTATTTGATAGCAACATGAGTGTAACTGATCTTCCTTCTACTTCAACAGCAGCAGAAATTACAGCCTTGTTGTCACTGAAGGAGAACAATATACAGAAGAGTTAACAGCACAAAGATAATTATAACAAACAAAACTTCAGGAAACTGTGAAGAAATAATGACTTCCCAAATTTTAAAGAGAGACAAGATTTTAGCAGTCAACACATTATCTTCTAGAAATTAAGCCTTCACAAGAGAAAATACCAAGAAAACATTCAGCCCTAGTTATGTACCTACCAAATGAGAACCATCTGAAATTTTGTTGCTCTTCCTATTGTATTGCAGTGCATACAATTTTTCCCTCTTACTTCTGTATCAGTTGCTCCCTTGAGATACCAAACCTCAACTTGCAACAATCCATTCCCTGCTATTAATGTAATTAAAAAGCCTTAATAAAAACAGAAGACATAATGCTTAAAGCTTTAATTAAAACTTAGGATTCTAAGATTCTTGGAAAATTCATTTTGTGAAGGCAACTGAATCAGTTTAGGGGCTGACTACGGACTTTAGAACATATTTTTATAGGTCACCAGTTCAAACCTGTTTTGCCTGAGCAGGGACCAGGATTTGTTAGTTATCAGATGGCAGTTAAGAAGTCTTCACTGGCAGCGTGGCCGATGCCGCTTCTCATAGACAATATGACATTTCAGCATTTAGCTGACAATAAACTGGGACTTGGTTAAGTTGCATATTGTATTTTTTGAACTGACAAAACCAGGACCTGATAGACCCCATGCTCCTTCTTGGTTTAGCACACTTTCCCATTAGGAAACACCATCAGTTCCCTATTGGAAATACCTTCTCCATTTTATATATGCTAGAAAGTAAGTATATTTAAAAGAAGAAACCACCTCAGACCACTGTAGGAAATTCACGCATTGTGTATGAGTATAAAAATAAATCTTGGGTATCAGTATGGGAACTGTAGAGTTCCAGGCAGGTAAGATACAGAAAATTAAAATTATATTAGAACAAAGGCCACAAAGTTTCCTCTGAAACCGGCTGGTTTCCACTGCTCTACCTGCTGATTTTGTTTTGCTGATTTCTTGTGAGGGAAAACCTCCATTATACCAAAGCCACAACTAAGACATGAGGTCAGAATTCATTCTGCATTCAGTCCCTGGCCGCTGTGCTGTTAAATGACCAATGATGAACAACCCTGACACCTTCTGCCAGGCTTAAACGGTAACATGACTCATTTTACTGCAACAAATGAGACTCCTCCTCCTATCAGTCATGGTCCATTCCAATCAGCGGGATGCCAATATGCCAGGGTCTAATGAAAAGGCTCTTAGACAAAAGCTGCACAATTGAGAGCCTGCAGAGCCAAACCTCAGAGCTGTTAGTCCAATTTTTTAAACACTACAGTGTACATTTCAGTTAGCCTTTGTTATGCTAATGTTATTGAGTCTAAAGCAACAAAGAAACTTAATTCATGAATTACTTTTAGAAGTCAACTTCCCCACATTTTCTTTTCTTTTGTGAGGGGACCAGTGGCTATTTAACTACTGAGACCGTACAAAGGCCTTTAGCCTAGTCCTGAGGTAGGAATCAAAATGTAAGTTATCACAAAGAGGTCTGATATAATCAACAAAGTTAAACAGTCCTCCTGTTTGATCTCCTCTAAATTAAAGACCAAGTGTTTTGATTTGGCATTAGGCAATGAAATAAACCAGATGTTTCTCCTGCCATATAACCCTCCATGGGCACAATCTTAAAGGGTTATTGTTTGGCAAATGTTCAGGGAAACACATTAGAAATGGCACGAATACCCAGATTTTCCTTTCTTTCTATCTATACTAGTTCATTATCCAAACTAATGCGTAATCCACAGGGCTTTGGGAACTTTGTGTAAATACTTTCATGTACAATTCTCTTTCTTGCCTACCCTGAGATTAAGACCACAATTATCCAGGCTTAAACCTAAAATAAAAGAACCTTTGCAAATGTATTATCTGGCCTTACATGTTTAATCACATACTATTCTGTATGGTCTTTAATACCTAAACTGAAGAACAAATGTCGTATCCTCTGATGTTTCGCACATGAAAGGCCTATTGTGAGATGTACATCAACAGAATTTTAGAACTAAAAATTCCTCTCAACAGTTGCAGCAGTAGCAGTTCAAACCCCACCAGAAAGGCAGGGACTGTCATCTTGGGGGAAGCAAAAATCAACACTAAAAAGACAATCACAGTATTTAACTGAAACTTTGACCGAACAGAAAAAATACTCTTGTTTTACTGGCTATCAAAACTCATCAGTGCCAGCTTCACCTGCAGCAGAGAGCACCTCCCTGCCCTCCACGGCCGAGCGGTGCTCCTCGCCGAACAAGCTCAAGAAGTGTGCTGGGTGCGTGTGTGTTGCGGGGTGCGGGGGAAGCAGATGGATGAGGCGAGGGATTTGAAGTGTGCAGACTATGGCATGCAGTGATAGAGCAGATGGAATGCATCACCATCAGCTATGACAGAAATGATTTATGGAATGACCTGGCTGCTCCTGCCAAGCAACAACACGGGATGACAGAAACAAGTTTCTATGACAACCAGAGCCCACCCACCAGTTAGATTAAACATTTCTGCCCTGACTTCCACTCGCAATATATTTAGAGTTTTTCCTCACAACATCAGCCTGGCTTTCTCGGCTAGTGACTTGGGAAAAAATACCTGAAAGGATGAGAAAATAACTTATAAAAGAAGAGCAGTGGAAAATGTCAGTCCCGCAGCAATAATGGGCCAGCGTATCAGGCTTGCAACAGAAATTTTGGTCAGGATGCAGACATCCTAATACATCTGCAGAGTAAGGAACAGCCTGAAGTATGCAAGCATTGCTATTTCTAGGAGTCAAAATGATCCCAGTTCCTTTCTGACAGGTCTCAAACAGACAAAAAAGAGTGTTAACTGCCCTCTGGACTTGCGAATTGTTATCTGCTTGCTGAATCCCCAAAAGCAACAGGGACGTTGTTTTTCTCCTCAAAGCCAGTAGGTCAGAGTTCTTCTACACAATTTGGACATTACAGACATTATCAGATTTGGTAATCTTTTAACATATGACCCTCTGAGGGATGTAGGGGAAACAGGATCTGTACGAATATGTGCATCTGCATTCACTGGCATGACGTAATGGATGTAGAATCCAACCCAGGAATGGTGTTTTGGGGCTGCAAAGTACTCATTTCTATCTTTTAAATCAGACCTAGTCACCCTATTCGCTATGTATTAGAAATACAAAGTGGTCCCCCAGCAGTACTCCTAACTAAAATTGCTGCTATACTGAATCAACTACCACTTCATAAAACGTACATCTGATTGTATTAATGCAAAAATAACTGCTACATGGGTGCACACACAGAACTTATGGCAGACTGAAGGCACCTGCAATATTTTACATTATCTACATTATTCTAGCAAGAGTTAAGAGTTCAAACTTTATGCATATATAGCATTTTAAAAGCTGCTCCATAAATCATAGCTGTACAACACAGCATTCAAACCCACTCAGTTTAATAAGGCCACTGAGAAAACATTTTTAACCTTGAGGCAGGATCTGCTCTAAGAGTAATGTTAAAAATATTTGACTTCAGCTCAACACTACAGGGAAGAAAAAAACCAACAACCAATCAACCCTCAAACTCGTCAGGATTGTCTTCTCCTTTGTCTGAACAACTTTCTGAACTCTGTCTGCCTCAAAGTTTTTGATCACCTAAAAAGACAGAATGAGTCTTCTACAAATAAAAGCATTTTCCACTTGTATTTTTATACATTTATCTAGTATATGACATTGCATCACAGTGTATTATTCTAACTTTATATATGAAACTCCTGATTTGGTATCATAAAAGGAGTTAAATAATGGATGCAATGATCAAAATGTGATTTTCAGATCTGAATATTCGAACTGCTACTTACAGATGCCAATGCCTTTCCGAGGGCATCACCTGTCTGTGAGCTTCCAGCACCATTTCCTCTGTTTCCTGTAACGTGGAAAGCAAACCCAACACTTATTTTTAAAACTGAAACTTTATTTATTATTTTATTCATCATACACAGTTGAGCAACCACTTTTGAAATGGATATTCTGAGGAAGCCACTGTCACACAATCAGCTCGCGTTATACTTAAAAAATTAATTAAACCATTCAGATTTAGATTTAAATTGAGATGATCTCCTCTTCCGAGTCACACACGGTATCACCGTGATAACTTCAGGACCAGCAAGGGAAAGCAGTTAGAAAATAGACTGAAATTATTTTCTAGGACTGCAGGCTAATTTTAATGAAATATAAGAAAATCACAATCAGAAAATCGGATCACTGCAGCTGATTTCTAAACTGTTATCACTGAAGTGCTGCACGTTTCATTAGTTCTTAAAGCCAAATTCACTGAATAGTTCTTTGTGTGCTCCCCATGCTCTAATTCCCTGTGTTGTACTCTCATCTTTATTTTAGAAAATCCCTGAAAAGCTCTTATCCACCAAGCTTTCTGTCACCCCTGCTCTCAGTTGCATGTCAGCAGCTTTGCATGCCCTTTTGCTCCACACACCATTAAGCCGAGAGGCAGTTTGAAGCTCTGCCAATTGCAAACACAGAAAGGACCTGAATTCTGCAAAATATCTGCTTTATTGTAGGAGACAGACCCTTTAAAAGTGAATCTCCTTTCTCCAATTTTCAACTTCTAATGGAAAGAAAATAAGTATTTAATGTGAATGGAAGCCATTCACACCAGAAACCCAAATCATGCAACACTTGCTGCGTCAAGTCTGTGGCAAACTTGCATTTTCTAGCCTGAATTTCCCATGCAGATTCATTAACTGGGTTCTGTTTAAAAGACCCAAGTGTAAAACTTCCCAAATCAAAGCCAATATAGTCACTCTAACTAAACTTCGCTTACTTAAAATGAAACTAAGTGCAAATCATATCGAACTGACAAGGGGCATGTACAAGCACTTAATTTCTACGTCTGTATCTTAAGATGTGCAAATACGTGCAAGGAATGGATGATCATCCTGTATTTCATGCCTTCTAAGTAAGCACAGAACAGACTAAATCAGCCACCATCCTGGCTACTCAGTAATGTCTGAATCAGTTAAGAGAGGAATTTACAATGAAGTTTATCAAGCTCCCAGAAGAGACAGCCTTTCTGCCTTTCTCCAGCACAGTACTTCGGTGATGCAGCAGCTCTGAAAACTGCAACACCAGAAAGACCTACATGAACGGTACATACAGCAAACTATGGAAGGATAACTGCTGTGCAGTCAGATAAATACGATCTCCTGGGAATAGGCTTGGCTGTGAAAGCAAACAAGCTAGCAAGTCTTAAGCTAACTGCACAACAATTTGCCTCATCTCAGCCATACTGAGGACAGAAACATCACACTGGTGCAGTATCCCTGCTTACAAATTTTTCATGTCATGCAGCCCCAAACTGCATTTTCTCATAAAACTGAAGCAAACAGAAAACAAACAAAACAAACAAAAAACCCCAAACAAACAAAAAGAAAAACACAGAAAAAAAACCAAAACACCCCCCCCCCAACCCTTAAACAAAAAAAAACAAAACAAAAAAAAAGGCAGAAGAACTTTTTACCCAGAATAGTATCTGATCCATTGACAGGTGGAGTGTGTGAGGCAGCTACATAAGGTGAACTGCTGGTACTGCCACGATGGAAGCTAAGCTA
>NDXB01022650.1:49478-67578 GCA_002631895.1 Agapornis roseicollis
TTTTTTTTTTCTTTTTTAGGAAAGAAAGCCTTTCAGGAAGCTTCTGTTCAATATTTTACTTGCAAATTTTCAATTTATGGAATAAATGTAAAACAAGAGACGCTTACCAAACCTGAGTGACAGAATGACAATACGTTCTAAGTGATGATAACAGTACATATGTATTTACTATATATGATGAATGCATGTATATTCCATGCCTCCGACATATTTTAACAGAAATGTCACTCTGTCAAATTGTAAATACTTGCACTTATAAGACTGCAAACATATTAAGCAAAACTGGGCTTAATTTACAAGTTCTCTGTTGTGCAGAATAACGCAGCATATGCTATAGCTGATGGATAATCTATCACTGTCATAGGACAGCAGTGGAAACAAAGCTTTATGACATTTAGCACTTCCATGGAGATGTACGCTGATTAATGCGAAATCACCTACAGTGACGGAGTGCATTGCTTTTAAACTGTAACATTATCAGGGAGATTTGTAAATACAAGCTTCAGACAAATTTTAACGTTTTGCATAATTGGGTGATTTATAAAAACTGAACAAACACCATCACAAAAGGGAAATTAAACTGGAAAACTCCTACAAATGTATTGCTTAGATACATATGTACAAGCCATTAACATCATAAAAATATTACGAATTATATTAACATAAAAGAGGCCCTTCCAAACAGCTACATGAAAGCCCTAGCACAGACACACAACTTTATATAGTTTCTGCTTGTTTTGGTATCTTAACTATAGCTTGCAAAAAAACATAGCTGCAATGTTATGAAGCTGCACTTGTGCCAGTCTAGATTTTTCAGATCAAAGGGTTCTTGCGGCAAAACACAACTGATGTGGTCTCAAAGACTTCATTAACTCCAGATGTGGGGAAATAGCCAGCCAATTCCACAAAAGGAGCAAGTCTCTTTTAGTTACAATCAGAACTACCCACAAATTAAAACCAGGCCTCTGATGTCATCTGATCACCTGCAGATGAGCGCCAGGTTTTTTCTGGTTAATGACCTAATCATCATTTTTATGTTGTGTTACTACAAACAGAATTCAAAAGCAAAGGAGAAAATTTATTGAGATTAACGTGAAGTCCACGAGAGGCGAAAGACACGGGCTTAAAATAAAAAAGTGTATAAAAAAAGTTGAAGTTTTATTTTCGAGCCAGGAAGCGAGGCAACGGGCAGCTCGAGGGCTGGCTCTGAGCACCCGCGCACACCCAGAGCCCAACAGCAGATCACAGCCTCTGCGGTGCTGGTCTGCAGCTCGCATGGCTGTGTCCTAGTTAAAGGGCTTTCTCTTCTGCAACAGCTGAGTAAGGCTGTTATAAATATGACGTGGCTGCTCAAGACAGCCTCTTTTAGCTATTAAACTGATAACAGTGACATCCAGAAGGAACCAAACCAGTTTTTCCTGGCTGACATTCCCACCAAGATGAGGAATACTGTCAAAAGGTCAGCCTGTCTGCAGTCTCCTTGAAGAGTGCTGTCTCCAGAAGGTAGAAGAGGAGCCCATCTTCTAATCCCCTTAAAACACACTGCATCCTAAGGCATAGGATGTGTCTCCATGCTGACAAGAAAAACACTCTCTGATTATGAATGGGAAATTCCCTTCTAATAAACTCACATCAAAACTAGATTTTAACATGACTTATCAAGTGGAGGACTTGACTTTCTTGGAGCTGTGCTAGAATATACATCAATCCTAATGTCACAGTGCTTCTGAAGGGTAGGCAGCCTCCACAGAGGGAAGTAGGACAAATGAGTTGCAAAGGCCATCAAGTCAGAGTCCCACGTCTGTCTCTTCTGCACCCTGATACTGGATTTATGTTTCTCCAGTGGGAAAAGCAGGATAACAACGAAGATATTTTTTTGAGGAGCAGTGGTGGGAGCTGGCTTCAGAACAGAGCTGAGGCGCCATTATCTGTACTGCATCACATTTAAGCAAAACAAATGCATCATTCCAGTTCCAAAAATCTACCTGATTATTAACATATATAATGAACACTATCATGAAAGTTACACGCACCTAATGCATCTAAAACACATCAAAGGACTAGACAGTGTGCTTCTGTTTCGTAACACAAGTGCCAATAACATGAACATTAATTTAAAGATCTGCATTTACCAAATTTTATGCTCAGTAAAACTTCCAAGTCTTATTCTATAAATGCATTTAATAACTACAACTCTTTGAATCCTCCTGTTGGCATACTTCCTCTCAGGCAATTTTCCTGTAATATGTTTCAAATTCTTAAATATTTATCAATGTTTAATATTAATGTTAAAAGCAGATTAAATAATAGCAACAAAGCAACCAAACCTTCCTTACGATGAGCTTATGGTACCTCAAGACCAGGGCTCCCATCACACATACTGTTTATGGATTTAGGAATTATGTTACTCGTTTAAGCCTAGTTATTAATAATACTTGGAAGTTCCAAAAAATACTTATCAAGCTGCTGGAGACAGAGGATTTTTTTGAAACTAACAGAGATGGATAACCTATTCTGTAGCTTGTAAACTCTGCTAAGTAGCCTATCTACATTCCATCAGCATCAGTCATGCACTAAGCAAGTGTGCACTGATGAATGATTTGTACATGTGGCAAAATTTTACAGTGTATTATCTGCAGGTTTTGTGGCAAAAGCTAATTCTGCTGAAAGGCAGCTCTGGGAAAAGGAAACTTGCTTTCATGTTTACTAAAGCTTCAGGAATGTACAATAGTAACTATAGTTTTCCATGCACCTCTTTACAGTGAGACAAAAGCTGCCAAAAAAACCAAAAACCCAACCAAAACCCTAACCAAAAAACAAAACCACCACTGTAAATTCTGATGTAGTTAATACTCAAGCAAGATGGTAAAATGAAAAGCCCCAGCATATGAGATCAGTACACCACAGCCTCAGTCGTACTCTGTACTTCCAAAACCAGGTGTAAAGGTCCATACATTTTAAAAAGTCTTCTGTCCACACAGAACAAAAATAAAACTCTCCATTGAAAGAGCAGAGCATCAGTTTTGTCTGCAAATCCAACCATGATTTTTAACGTTCAAACTCCCTGAAGTAGCTGAACTGAATTCCATCTTAAATAAATGTTTATGCAGTTTAGGCATGCTATACATGCCTATTTGGTTATTTCTGAAATGCAGAATCTAACTGCAGTGACACACAGCCTAGCTTCTTCCCCAGTGTATGACAACTTTAAAGTCATGTTAAAAACTGACAGGTAAACTTACAAAAAAATCCCAAATTCCGTATATGGAAACCTTTTGGTCTGTTCTTTTATTTTCGGAATTGTAGTGCAAGGCAGAAAGCGGAGGAAAAGAAGGTAAGGCAGCAGGAACACCAGAAATACATGCGCTTGACGAGTCTTTTTGTATTTTATTTGCTAAGCAAAATCTCTTCCCCCCACTCTTCAGACGACACTGTTGTTGAAGTGTGCAATTGTTAGTCTGTTAACTAACAACTAAGTCTTTAGAAATTCCTGATTAAATTCAGCTTTTAAGGAAGCAAAATTAGCTGAAACTCATCAGCCTGTCTCTTAACCTGTTCCCTGTATTTCAGAAGGTTGTTCTAGTTCTGGTAGGCATCCCCAACACCAGTACTAATCACAGAAAACACCCTACAGATATAAACATGCAAAAGACAGCGCTATCTCTCCTCTGAACGCACTACTACTCTTAGTTTCCATAAAGCCGTCAGAAACTATTGTATTTCAGCAAACAGACTTCAACATGCACATATTATCAAAGCAAACGTGCTGAGCAACCAGCGGTTTGCTCCTCTTTGGTGCTCACATTTTGAGAAATATAGATCTGTCCAATACAGCACCTGATCCCAGCCCTTGCTGTTTTCATTTGCCCAAGGAAAGGGACATAACCTTCACTTCACAAGCATCAATAAAGCTTGTTGCAGACAAGACACCCTTCTGGCGTGGGACCACTGCTCAGCAGATTGGCAGTTCAACGCAATGGAGTGGAGAAGGGAAAACTCTCTTGGGCTGATGCATTGTAACTCAATTGGGTATTTTAGTGGGTAGGGAGGTGAAAAAGAATGGTGAGGAATGGGAGGGAAAGAAATCCAGCTGACCAGTGTTTACTAGCTCTCTTTATTCAATGTCTGCATCCGCACACCCCTAGAGATTTTCTAGATTATCTTATATTTGTCTGGACTTACAAATGTTAGCATTGACCTTGTCTGAGTTGCTGTGGGCAGCATATGGTACACAACAGCTTTAATTGTACTTTTCTCCCTCTATACTAACTGGCCTGATACTAATAAAAGCAGAATTGAATCGCTCTTTTTAGCACCTGGCTGCTCCAAAACTCACAAACTGAAAACATTCTATGCTGATGTTAAAAGACTTAGTAATTATTTATTGCAAAGCAGCTCCAGACATGTAGCCGTGTCATCTAAGCATCGCACAGTACTATTAACATGTTTCTCTCTGCTGTAACTCTGGGATCGACAGCTGCAAGACATGCATTTTCTTCACTAAAAAACACCCAAGTATAAGCATTTGTACTCACACCTGTGTGTATTTAGTCATTTATACACATGTGCCCATTTGTACATACACACACATTTATAAACAGCCTTCTAGATTACAAATTCTTGAGAAAATTCTCAAAAAAATACCCATTCAAAAAGGAAAAAATAAAATCACAAAGCATTGTGCAAAGGCAAAATTTTTTATATATATATATTATATATATATATATATATCTCGAGTTTTTTTCCCTCCCTTTCCAAAAAGGCGATGTAGAAATCTAGTATGAAAGATGCAGCAACTCCACCTTGGAAAAGGGCTCAACATCTCAGGCTATGCTGAGAAAAACATATACTCAGACTAGTACGTCTAATTAACTTATACAGTGCACAGAATACAACAATTATGTGTAATATAGTCACAAATTTGATCTCACAGAAATAGTAATGATAGGTGATATAAAATACAATCCGTATTATTCCTTAAAATTATTTTGGTGATAACTGATACTTTATTGCAGTCTATATAAAAATAATTCTAGAGTACATGCAGAAAATAACCAATTTATTTCTACACTTGTAGATGAACTGAAAGGAGTGGAAATCTTTAAAGTCTGTATTTTATTCCTTACGCACAAAGAAGATACAAAACTTCTATCACTGAAGTATCATTTTGGTGCTATTACATTTTATGAAATTTAAACGGAAAGGCCCCAGTGAATGAAGCTCATGTATCTGTTCTTAAAAAAGAAAAAGAGAATTCAATCCAAATTTACCAAGTTCAATTTCAATTTGTGCGCCTATTTCTCCCTGAACAGTTTTGCAGCTTTTTTCTTTTTTTTTTTTTAATGGGGGTGTTTTGATGATTTTTGGGTCTGTAGCAGAGCTCCTGAAAGAAAGGGAAGGAAAGGTGAAACTTGCAGGGAGTTGTCATTTTTAACTAGAATCATTTTCTCCAAAGAAGCTCTATATTAAAATTTTGTTAGCCTCCATAAGCTGAGGATATTTTCTATGTATCAACAGGTGAAGGCCAGAATAAACACAGGCAAAATCTTTAAGGTCATTATTTTCTTTACAAAACAGATTAAAACCTTTTTTCTTTTTAATTTGGGAAGGACTCTTGATATACATATATTTATTTATAACACCTATTACACGTAACGATAAAATTTTACTCCTTAGCAGGGGATATGTATTAAAACATTACTATTCACTTCCATGCCTCCCTCACAAAACACATAGACATTACAAAAATTGAACCTCTTCTAATAGTAAACCCCCCCAATTTAATTTTTAAGCTTTCAATTTCTGTGCCAGTGCACACAGGACCATCTATTGGGCTGCTCAGACACTTGGCTCTTAGCCTGATATTAAGCTTTCTTCTGGCTTACAAATTTAAGAAGTTGAAAAGAACAAAATATTTAATAAAAAGCTAACAGACACACACATTTTCTGGAAATCGTTTCCTATTTGCTTTGTATGTAAATAAATGAGATTTTATATACATCAGCAGGTAGCAAGGAATGTAAACACTCAATAATCTAAACAAAAATCTCCAATCAAAACAACGAGGTACATACTGCCAGCTACTAAAGGGTCAAACAATACAAGTAGAAATAGTAAGACATCAAAATGAGGGTATGTACTGTTCCCTCACTATGGAAAGGCTCATACAAAGATTTGGCAAACACACCAAGAGGTGCATTTCATAAACTGTAACACAAAAAAACCCAATCCCCCCTGCTTCACATATCCTCCTCCCGGATATTTAAATCAGTACTTCAGTCCAACCTGCAGAATTCCTAGGAGAGAAAATGCTAAAGACTAGTGAGATGTTTGGGAAAAAATATTACTTAAATAAAACCCTGGGCAACATGATATAGGATCATCATATGATTTGTCATCTATTTACTAACTCTTCAAGCTCATAAAGGTCACCTCTGACCCACAACAGGCACATGCTATCAATTTCCCAGCCAGGCTCTCCTACAGTACCAGCACTTCCATCTACTATATGCCTGGAAATACTTAATAAGATCAAAGCCTTTTTTCCTGCTACAAGAACAAAGAGAAATATTGTAATAGAGTGATCTGTGCTCTAGAAAGAATAAAATCAAAACTTCATGCAAGTTATATTCCCTTTGCTTCAGGGGTATTGTATAGTTAATTTTACTTAAGTCTTATATATATCTCCACATAAAACTTCAAACAGATTGTTTTAGCCCAGGAGCAGACATGAAAGAAAAATAATGTCATATTTGAAAGACAGCTGGCATTTATACCAAAGGAAATGAAATAGAGACCAAGCAATTTTGCGCATTCCCCCAGCCTCTCCTCCGGTATCTTTTATTCAAGAGCCCGTGCACAGTGTCTTCAGTAACTATAAAGATCCACAGTTTAATTATCACCGAACAAAGATCTTGGCAAAAGTTTACCAATGACGGCACTGCGCACACAGGCCCACAAGAGAAAGAGCAGTTAAAAGAGAGGGAAAGAAAAGAGAGATCGGTATCAGCATCTCGCTTTTTCCTTCTCCTTAATGCAATTTTTATAACAAAAGAAAGCCAAAACCGCATACATCATCAGCAGACCGGGAAAAGCACACTGTGTGCAATTTACCATTGTTTGCTAATTTTTATACACAGAATTCCCAACTGCCGTCATTCGAACTGAAAAATTCGAAGTATCAACCGTGAGGCAGAAATCTCCAATTTCCACAGAGTTATAACGCAAAGAGGAGACTTCTGTTCGTGAACCTGCCCGCCCGCCCGCCCGCCTCCCCCTCCTCCCGGGGCCGCGCAGGACGTTATGTCCCAGACCCACAAGCGAAGGGCAGCTCTGCCCGGCAGCGCTACCGGGGCACGGGACCCGCCGATCGGCCACAGCTACAGCAGCGGTGCTCGAGTCGCTCCCCGGGAGGTGAAGCTCAAACCGAGCCCCAGCAGCGCAAACCGAGCCCCAGCAGCGCGCACCGAGCGCCGCGGCCACGCAGCAACTTCTCCGCCGCGCCCCGCCAGTGCCTCAGGGGCCCGGCCCGGCGCGGGCAGGGCGGGAGCGGCTGCGGCTCCGGCTCCGGACCCGGCCCACCAGGGAGCGCCGCCTGGCTGCGGGCAGCTGCCCACCGTCCTCCGCCGAGCCGGACTCGGTACTTCCGTACATAACTGAGGGGACTTCCACCAGCTCCCCCTCCGGACCCCAGCGCAGTTCCCCTTCACGACCACTCGCCGCCCTCCCCGCTTGCTCCGGCACCGCCGGCACGGGCAAAGGCTGCCCGCGCGCGGAGGAGCCACCCTAAGAACTCAGTATGTGCCCGAGGACCGGCCGCCAGCCCCGCGCCCGGCGGCTCCCGAACAAAGGCGGCCGCCCTTACCGTCTTCCCGTTGTAGTAGTACATGAGGGAGTTGCTGCCCACCCCGGGGACCGGGTACGCGCAGTACATGGCGCGGCTGGCGGCGGGCCGGGCTGAGCTGCGCCGCCTCCCTCCGCCTCAGCCACCCGCCCGCGCGCCGCTCCGCGCACATGGAGCGCCTCAGCGGCGACTTATGCAAAGCAGGACTGAACCATCTCCGGCCGGCGCGGGGGTAGGGCCGGGCGCGGGGGCCCCACCACCCGCCGCGGTCCGCGCTCCAGCCCGCGCCAAGCACCGGAAGGCGGGGGTGGGGGGAGCGAAGGGGGAGCACGCCCCAGTCCCCACACGCGGGCCTGCCGCCCCGAGTAAAGCGCGACCTGCGAGGCAGCGGCAGAGGGACACGTCCTGAGCCAGCTCACCTCCCGCTTTCTGTTCTAATTAAATTAGAGCACTTGCGGCAGCGGAGACGCGGCTTGGTGCAGCTCCAGCCACACGGCCATCTGCCTCATGGAGTTGTCTCCAACTCCGGCAGCGCTTCGGGAGCTGCCGGGCCAGAGATCCCGAGGCCGGCCGGAGCACCCCGAGAGACACCCGCACAGACACCCCGCACCGGAAAGCTCGTGTGATGGCACAGCACACACGAGATGCTCGGCTTCATCATCATTCTTAACATCATGTAACTGTGCTCGTGTTACAGCATAAATCCAAAATCCATCTGCAAGATCCCCTATACAAAGTGCGATGGCTCTTTGGAAACATGAGCCCAGACTTCCTGTACATTGTATAATACATTTTTTTTTGCAAGGAAAAACAGTTCTGTGCCCATATGAGAAAGGGAGGAGACCCTAACAACTCTGGCACATCACAAAATGGGCATTACACAACACAGCCAACAGACTGCAACTTCTATCGCAGTAATCCCTCGTATCTGCACATTACCTATGCCTGGTTTCTTCACTTAACAGTGGCATTAACTAATGCTAACTCTTAAATGAGGCGTTCGTTTCTTTATGTCCTGCACATGAATGCAATGGTTATTAACTGAGCTCCTGATTAAGCCAGATTTCAACCCAGGAAAAAAAAAAAACACGGGTTAAAGCGAAACCACATTCTCCACCTCTGCATCAACTGCCAATGCTGTGAACTCCCCCTGCCTCCCTCCTGACAAAAGCAGGAAAATACGTCAGGATAAGGAAAAAAACGGACAAAGTTCCGCAATTTACAGGGAAACAAAGCAAGCTGCAGAAATCTGGTTCATTCTGCCAAGCACCTTGTGTGAGTGGAATCTTCTGAACTAGACTAGAAAGATCCACAAGGGTGACAAACTGACTACAGCAGAATACTGTGGTCAGATAAAAACCTTAGTGGGTCTTCTGTATCATATCCATTAATTCAGGACGTAACTACTGTAGTGTCTGTACATACACAGAATATGCTCATACTGACAAAAAATGTTCACATCTCCAGCTTCAAATGTTTTTTCAGTGAACTCCTCCAATCATTTAGGAGACTACTGTGCTTAGAGTGCGCTGGCAAATACATCCTGAAGTTAACATCAACTGAAGAACACTTGCACATTCACTGCAAATCAAACTATATATCCAGAACTATGCACTAAGGCTAATGATATCTGAACTCAACTCTCCTCTGATACAAAAGGCATAGCAGCAGCTGCAAAAAAGAACATCACTATACTTCAGACTATTAAATCGCCAGGCCTGCAGAGTGACTGGCAGCTTCCTTCTTCCCCCAGGGACCACAAAGACCCATTTCAGTCCCCAGAGAGTCCATAAGAAGCTTTGATTTGCAGCTAACAATGCCATTCCTTAAAGCTCCTCACTAATGTTCAGGACTTTACAGATGAGATATGCTAAAAGATCTTCAGATGTTTACACGTGCTACTTCTCATAGCACCCTAGATTAAAATCACCAATTCAAAGTACTGTACAACTTAGAAAAACCCCTAAACACTGGAAAATGCACTTTTAGCTTGCAAGAGCTGAAGAAGAAAGAAACCCCTTGTTTTCCTGAAATAATTCAAGCACTCAAACTTTTTAATCACTAAATATACTTCCAGGGTAACTGGAATCAGTTCTGTGAAGTAAAGACTATCATCAACATAGCTGTAATTGCTACTGCGCCTCCATGCACACATGCTCTATTTTTTCCATAGTTGTATTTGAGCTGAAGAGCGTGATGAAGCCCCCTCTCAAATAATCAGCATTCTCCACCCATATTACAAACAACTGAAAAAATACTAAAAGATACAGCAGAAAAAAGCGACTTTACTGGGTAGCACTGGGGAAGCTGGTGTTTCTCTGCATTACAATGGCCCTATGCTTGTACAGAGCAACTGTAATGAAAAATATATAGGTAATATTAACTGGTAATATTTACTAACACATCCATCAGCACAAGGCAATCATTGATGTTACTCACCATCACGTGGTTAAGACAACAGCAACAATCTGATCAATAAAACTGAGTAACACCACTGCAAATGCTGTCTGTTTGTAGACAAACTGGTTTAAAAACTTGTACCTCCATAAATGAGGCAATAAGTGAATTTCCTCCCCAGTTACTTCCCCACAAATCAAAAGGATAACAATTTCATTTTACCAGAAAGGGACTTAGTTGTCCTACCCTCAGTTACATTGGTGGGAATAAAACCTTAGTCTACAATATCTGAAATTTATCACTGCAGCTGCTCTACATTTACCTTACAGAAACGCTGTTTCTCACAGGATGTTTGCTACATCGATGCACCTTACAGGATCCAACCCTAATTCCTTCCAGCATAAGAAACTTTAACCCACAGAAGTTTACTTGCACCACAACACATGAAAAATAAACCTAAACCGGAAGAATTTGAAAGACTGCTCAAACACTTGCGCCATTGTTACCAACAGCTCCCTATATGCAGGAACTACTCCCACGTAACTGTTCCAAAAGCTCCTCAAGTCCAAAGTAAGTTTTCGTTTTGTGGCTGCAATTTTTATAATCCCCATTTAAGCCAAGCAACAGCTGCTCCGAAATTTGTTTTCTTAAGAGAATCATGTTACAGTGAAATGAATCATCGCTGGATTAGCGATACTGTACTGGGTACAGTTGTTTACTCCATTTTTCCTTGGTGACAAGTTAAGGGTTAATCTCATGACTCAGCCTGACAAAACAAGTCAGCTGGAGACAGGGCCAATTTTTTAAACTTGATTTCAGACAGACATGCCGTCAGCAGAGGAGCACTGAACTGACATGCACTTTGTAGCCCGAATTGTTTCCACTCATGACCCTGTACTGTGTGTCAGAAACAATAAACTGCCTGTTTCTTAAGTATGTAAAGAGATTATGAAAGCTGATGCGGAATGAAATACTGACCTAATAATAAACCAAGCTACCTGCAGGAGGGTGTTTTCAAAAATGGTTTATAACACCAAGAGATTTTGTGAATGAACTACGTGCTCTCCCTTTATGTGAAATACAGTTTTGTCCAACTTGTCAGAGCCACCCATACACATGGAATAAGCACATGCAACCCATCATTTGAATTTATAAGAAAATAAACATCATATCTCCAGATGACTGAAAATTAGACTGTATGAAGGATAATTATGTAACTGTCTCAGCGGACGAGAGCCATCCTCTGGTCAAACCTATTCCACTTTTAAAAGGTTACTGCTTTTTAGTTCCAACTTTATGTTTTAAATGGGTTTATTCAAACACAACAAGCAGCGAAAACAAGAAAGTGAAAGTTCCTTTTTCACCAGCAAAACCAACTGTGCCCTGTGTGCCCAAGTACGACGAGTTTCCTCATAAAGAGCTGGTTTCAATCCTGCTGATAAAACGATGACCTCGTCAGAGCCAAAACCTGCTTTGAGGGGATACAAATTCCGTTGTTCTTACCAAGCTCCCATTTAATTTCTTAGGGGCTAGGTTAACCTTCGATCTGTGGAAATAAGGCGAAGGCAACTGCCCTGGAAGCGCCTCCTTTCCTCCCCACTCTGTCCAAGGCTGGAACTCCTTATCAGTTTCAACCACATTTGACAAAGGAACAGAAGTTTCACATGTGATTAAGCTCTTACCAGTTTCTAAGAAAACTGAACCTGAAGAGGAGACAGACCCCAGCTGATGCCCCAATGAAATAAAGGCAAGGAATGGGCAAATGAGGATAAAAGACAAATTTACAGTCCACTACTGAACAACCTGTTGCTAATTAAAATACACTCAGTAACTTTCAGCTGCTTCTCTTGCAACCATAGTAAGGTCAGAGTCAGGATCACTGATAAAGGGTACACTGAATATCATGCATAATATAGCTGTTAAGACACAAACAAGCTTTCAAGCCTTAAGAAACAAACCTGGCTGTTCTAAGGGGAAAACACATTGCTTATTATACTGTCCTCTATTCAACTGATCAGTTAAGTAAGTGCTAATTTAGTTTTAAATCCTGGAAGTATAGTCTTGTGTTATTAACCAACCACTAAGTACGCTGTTCAGCAGAAACAGAGCAGACTGTGTGGAAGGCAATTTAAAATAACCCAGTAGACTAAATTCAATAGGCAAAGCCTCCACAATATCCAAAGGAAGATGATTTATGCAAATTAATTTACCCATCTATGAAGGAGCTAAAATACTTTGGTGGTTTTCCTGTTCAAAAGGTTTGTCTTTAAATTCACATTTAACAGTCATGTTACTACAACCGGGAAAGAGGGAACAGTTGGAAGGAATAGAGAATAGACAACAAGTACTAATGAAATTGCTATTAATTGCTATCCATTACTTTTAACTAGCAATACTACCAGCATTTAGGGGATGTTTGTTGGGTTTTTTGTTGTTGCTTGGGAGGGGTTTGCTTGTTTTCAAAAAACCCCAGTTATCTGTGACAGTTTGGGTTAAAAAAGTTGGGTATTTTTGTTTGTTTTTAATTGCAAACTACAGCAGTTATCCAAATAATACCGAATTTTACATGTTTAAGTTTTTACATAAATATTGTATGAGAGTGAAAAGCATGAGGGAAAAAGTGCTGTGTATCACATTCTTCAGACCCAAACACAAAATAGTTTCAGGCTTCAAGACTTGTTCCACAGTCCTTCAAATACAGCTTTGATGGGATATTGCTCAAATCCAGAAAGTTTTATCATGTTGCTGAAATACTAAGGACTAAAGGTTTAAAAGCCTCTAAATGAAGGTCTTAACTCCCATGTTGGCATTAAAAAGTAAACAAACATGTTAATTACTCTGAGGCAACAAATAACCCCATCAGAAGTCTGATAATCATCATCCCAAAATGTGCTTTATCCTACCCCATCTAAATACGTGTATAGACCATAACACCATTGTAAAGCCAGACACCAGTCAGCAAGGCTGTGTTAGGGAAGGCTGCAGAAGTCCTGAATCTTTCCACAGCAACTCAGGATGACCAAGAAAACCTATCTGGAAAATTAAACAGTGATTAAGGGGTCCCTCTGCTGGTGCAACCTCACAGCATCGTTTAACTCTTTCACCACTGAAGTACAGGGCATCTGTCACTTCCTTCCTTCCCTCACCAAATGCGCGCAGCTACACCTGCACTCGTGTGAGCTCCCTGTAGGTGGCTCCAGACTCTACACCTGAGCCCAGCCCAAGATCATACACACACACACACACACACACACACACACACACTTTGTGAATTCATGAAACAATCGTGTCAGAGAAGCTGTACAAGCTCGCGCCTCAAAAGGCACAGCTAACTGTGCTGCAGCACGTATTTCCCTGCATTCCTCCCCTTCTCCCTGCACTCCAACTTGCTGCTTGGAAAAACTGTTTCGCAAATGAAGCCGAGTGATTAAAAGCCAAAGGAGCAAACCCCCTGCCATCCAGAGTTAGGAATCTGCCTACTACTTCCCTACAGAAAGAAAAAATGCTACCAACCAATCCTATCTATTGGTGCAAACGGTGAAACCCCAAACTTAAATCTCCAAGACTGCACAACTTGCTTTTTTTGTAAGTCTTGACATCACAAGAAACTCCACGGCACTAAAACAAGAGGTAATTTAATTCAGTTTCTTCCCTTCAGTGTGTAAAGACCCATCTTGACCTGAAATTCCATTTCAAGATGATGTGCTTTAATTTCATAAAATAAAGCAGAGCTTTAATTTCAGTACCATTCTTCTGAAAAAGCAATCATTTTTGTATTGCTCCTTTTGACAAGCAGGCAAAGCAACCTGCCCAACACTAGGGCTGAGCAACCAACTGAAAGGAAACATTTCATTTCAACAGCATGTAAAAGCCTAGAAACACAACACTGCTCACCACTTTCCCAGCTGACTTCAGGGATTATAAAAGCCTTCCCACCAATACCACAAGTATTATCAAGCAAAAGACATTAAGAAATAGTCTTCAAAAAAGCTTTTATCCTTATCTAATGTTATAAAACACCACACTAATTTATGGTAATGGACACATTAATCTTTGAGGTAAAGCAGAAGTTGCAGCAATTCCATATAAATTCTCCCTAAATTACATGAGCTGCAATTCAGTCATGTTATTTTTTCCAGATAACAGTTTTAGAACCTATGCACAGATTTAAGGTCCTTTTATGCAGATCTACACTCTAATTTAAGAGCATTTAATGTGCTCATTTTGATATGTTGTGAAAACTTCAAAAATAAACTATCTCCAGTAAATCCAAACACAGAGAAATAATTTGACATCATGAGATATCCCTCATACACATATATGCAGGATTTTGACAAAGAAGATCTCTCAATGAAACAACCTCATAATAGTTCACTGCCGTCAGATGATGAGATATAGTTTGGAAACAGTATTTGATTTTCATTTAAGAAAAAGATATTAGGAGAGGACTACTTAAGCACCTTTACCCTAATTCTGTGAGAACTCAATCTGAACTTTTCACAACAGGACTTTGCAGTGGACTGCTTAGTTGTTTAATGACAGCTAAACGTGCCCAAATAGCAAAGGGCAGGTCGAATGCTATAATCTGAAGTTACTGCTGGTTTCTGATAGATTTCAAATAAAGCTCACATTGAAAACACCTAGAATCATCTAACCAGAAACACTTCTGCTTGATTTGTTACAGAGTTTGGGGGTTTGATGGTTTATATATTTGCTTTTTGTTCAAGCTCACAGATGGACATGGTGCTTACAAAGGAGTCTAGAGCAAGACCCTAAAAACATCCCTTGAATCGGGTGACCAAGGAACAGGCATAAAGCAGAAGAAAGGAAGATGAAAGACTAAGTCACAAAAAAGAAATGGCAAGTTCTGTGTTGCATTACCCATAACGATTTATTTGCTCAGTTTTGTTACTTAAAATTGCCTTCTAAAACATAGCATAGCATCAGAGGCAAGGGTCAGTGAGTTACTGCTGTCGTTGAGAGTGTTAGATACTGAAGACAAGTGACAGTTAAATGTATTTACTTGACTGCACAAGGCAATTCAGAACAGCTCTGAACAAGCTAAATGCTGCTTTCTACATTTTGACACCATTTCTGGCAAGGGGGAACAAATCTTACAATAAAAATAAATAGAAGTCTCACTAGAAAGTCAGTTAAACACATCATCACCGCCAGTCAAACACTGCACAAAGATCTACCCAGGATGCTCCACAGTTTCTATTCAGAGCCACAGACTTCAGCAAGAGTATTCTAAGGATGTTGCTTTACACCAAGTTACTTCAATACCCATCAAACTTGGTAATATTGAGGATAAGTCTCTAAAGAAAGGCCACTTCACATGGTGAACACTGCATTTCAGATAAACATTCAGAGGATTGGATCCTTTCCACTCCACCATTTCAAATTATCTCCTTTACCCTTCAGGAGGGGTGGATGAAGTAGGGAGCACAGAAGGGAGCAAGATCTATTATTTTCCTTCTGGTACCATTGCTATCTTTTGAGACATCTCTTAAAACATATTCACCAAGCTCAGTCTTAAAAGAGTAACATGATACCAAAAAAGAAAAGTAAATGTTTGGGAGGTAGTTCTAGTCACTAAACCAAGTTCTGGGTTGGTTTTTTTTTTTTAGCCTTCCTTCATAAAGAACTCCTGTAATAAATTAGCACCATGGCCTATACACATACAATAGAGGATGATACATGAGGAACCCCTATAATCAAATTGTAAATGGTCTTAAATATATTGAAAAACAATGAACTTGAATTTACTAAGAGCTCTGGTACTACAAAATATTCATTTGACAATCTCTTATTAAATAAGTGGAAATCTAAAGATTAATATTAAACTGATTGTCTCAGGTACTGTGGAAACTAATACACTCAAAATATTGATTAGAAATGGCATTACACAGAAAACAATCAGGTATTTGGCCCTGTGTGTCAGAGCTCATTTTCTGTAACAAGTATTAACAGACACAGTGTATTTCCGGTTTGTTTCTCTGACACGAGACTAATTAAATGGCAAAAGAACAATGAGATTCTCACCATTTTTCTTAAAATTATGACTTCACAATAGCTACACATTATGGTACTAATAAAAAAATACATTAGCTTGAATTATTTTCTGACTACACATGTAAATAGTATGTTTCTGCTCATAGTCCGTACATAATTAGATGGCAACATCCTCGTGCATTTCCAAGTGAGTCTTACTTGTCTTTCTCCTCCCTCTGCAGACTGAGCAGCTCTTTGAAAACCCTGGTACCCTGCTCTTCCTAATTCAGCCCCACGGATTAGTTACAACTGGTTTCAAGTCATATGATATTATTAGTGTCCTGGCTTAGTTAAGGTACCTCCCACAATCAGAAAACAAATCAGAAATACAACAGTCCTGAATCTCCGCGGATAATGTAACTCACCAAACAGTATTCCCCCCCTCCTAGAATATAAATGGTACATGATAATTTTTCTGCTCACTCAAGCCTGGCTTGAGCTAACAGTGAGAAAAAATAAACCACTGACTGTTTTAGTTTCTATCCTCCCCAGAAGGCTTTAAATTTAGTAGTTGTACAAATGCTCGCATGTCAACATTCAGAATGTTTTGGCCAATGACTCACTACTTAGAAACTTATAACAGGAAAACTTAAAAATGCATCTGGCCTGTGCATCTGATTTTTGCAGCAAAAGGACAAGTTCAGATTCAGTTGCACTCCAGAAAGTAACTAAACAATTCGTTAGCACTTTTTTCTGTAACTGTTTTTACTTTAGACCCTGATAAAAACACAGGAAGAAAGATAAATCTCAAAGCAAGTAATTTCAGAAAATACCATACAAATGCAAGAGACAAAGAAAAAACTACAGGAAGGGCTTTTTTGGGGTTGTTGCTTTTTTTTTTTTCTTAAAAGACTTTTATTAAATTATAGTTATCTGGGAAATTAAATTCCTGTTGAGTATCTGTTGAACAGCAGCCCTATACTAACAAGACAACATTGCAGAAAATCTTTTAGAAACTGAAAAATGAAATACAGATTTGTAGAACATGAAGTATCACCTTCCTTGTGACTCTTCATATTATAATTAGACTTATCTGCAGTGCCTATTAGCTAAACTGATTTTTATCTCTCCCACAATACATTCACGACTTCTACCAAGTTATATTTAAAATAGAGACAATACTTCCATATTTATCTGTCAGTGAAATTTAGGTTTTGTGTTATCTTACAAAACACATCATACCTTGTACCACTTTTTTTTTTAGTACGGCATTTTTGCTCCGAGGCTCTGTTCAGCCCTGAGAGCATCGGAATACACAGAAACAGTACTTCAAAACTGCAGCATCGCAATCACGGTTTATTCACAGTAACCGCACTTTATTGCGCAGATTGGTACAATGATAACACAAATAAAATTTAGCAGCATTTTGTTGTCTCCACTCTTCCCACAGAAGAATTAAATGAAAGCCATTTTTAAAGTACTGTTTCTTACTATTACAGTCTGGGAAGAGAAATGAGAGAAATGTTTCACTTGCTAAAACAACCTCTTTACCTGGCTGACGCTATTAAATATTAAACATGTAACGTAAGCTTTATTACTCGCCTGGAATTATGGTAATAAATTACATTAAATCTGCACTGCTCTGTGTTTTAGCTTCTCTGACATCTTAAATATATTTTTGTTAACCTAGCAGAAATCATCTGCTAGACTGTAAAGCCACCCTACAGAACACACAACTGTTAAAATGTAAATTGCCAAACTATTTTTAGCTGCTGCTGAAGGGGAAAGGAAAAAAAAAAAAAAAAAAAAAAAAAAAAAAAACAGGGGGGGGAAAAAAAAAAAAGAATATTCCTGGCCCCGGGAAAA
>NDXB01022650.1:76707-97765 GCA_002631895.1 Agapornis roseicollis
AAAAAAAAAAAAAAAAAGAAAAGAGAACCATTTGACTACTTTGGATGTTGTTTTTTCCCCAGCCCAACTCTTATGAATCCTTAGAATCCCAAAGATACTACTTGATGCCAAAATAACTGCTCTGCCTTGACTGAACTTCTAGGACAGCAGCCAGCAGGATTCTAATATGTTGGTAAACACTTCTTTGATTTTTTTTTTTGTTACTTTGCTATAAAAAAAGAAATACGAACATGTAAGGGCCTGCAGATGTCCTTACGTAATATTCCTTGCAGCAATTCAGCACTGAGGCTGTACGTACATAGGAAAACCAAGCTATCCTGCAAAATACACAAGCACTTTTTAACTAACACACTCCATACACTGCACTACCATATATAAGCTTTTACCTTTACAAAACAATGTATTTGTTATGGGTAGCTAAGCCATGTGCTTCTTGGTCTAAATCTCGTTCACGTTCATAACCAACCTATCCAATATTTTCATCCAAATACAACCATGTGTCTTTACATTATTCATTATTTTCTATCAAAAGAATAATATGGCTGAGAATAAAAGCACTGCCCATTATATGCAACTGATTATGACAGGCCCATTGTGCTGGCATAATAAGGCAGGCTGCTTTGGCAGTGAAATGAGGGCTGCACCTTAGCGACTGCAAACTTAGACCTTGTCCCTCCCCTCCAATAAACTACTCAGATTTTATTTTTCCTAGGTTTTTTTGCAGTAGCTTTCTTTTCAGAGAGTTATGCTCTGAGGCCAAGCAGCCAGGCTGGCCCTATCTCCCAAAGCAGGAAAACTGTCCAAAGTTGTAAAAAATAAGAGTACTTAAGTGTCTAGTTAAAAACTGGGAGTTTAGATCCATTATTTTGTAAAGGCAAAGTAACACAACACTTCAGTCACATCCCTCCATTATTCCATCACATAGTCGTAGACTAATTCACTTTGCATTTCTCTTATTTCTCAGATTGTTACAAAGCAGACTGTAAGCGCATTCCTTGCTTTGAGCCACTGCACTGAGAAGAGCAAAAGTTTCACATACATGTCCTTTCATTCCAGTGAGCCATTTGGATGACATATAGCATGCATACAATGCATCTTTATTTCACATCTTGCCTTACAGATAAGCCTGACAATTTGCATGAGCTAGATTAATGTAACAATCAAGCTCATGTCATCTAGTATTATTAAAGAATGTAACAAAACTGAGAAGTCAAACTCTGATAAACTTGCAAAATCCTAACTATTCTATGATTCTAAGTTGTGTGTGGTTACTGTGATTCAACAAGAAAACCTCTCACAAATACAAAATGTTAACAAATAATTGCTCTGTGAGATACTTGACAAAGTACAGAGTTTTGAGCTGAAAAAAAAGACCATTCACCTTAGCTCCACACCATGCAGTTTAAGCCAAAAATATAACCAAGATACAAAGTGTTGAATTTTACTTTACTCAAGTCTCCAGTCTTTGGAAACTGTGATGAATATGCACTCCAAAATAGGAGCTGAATTTGGAAAAACACTGACATATGATGTAAATTCATTTTAAATTTAAATTCTAGAGATATGTTTGCAATTATCAGCATGTTGTTAAAGAATCTCATCCTGAGAATATCATCAAATAGTAATGTGAAATACAGTGTTACCATTTTGAGAACAAAGGGACCCTGAATGAGTAATCAATAGCAACTGGCAGAAAATGAGGCATTAATTATGATCCTCTCTAGTGTTTTGTCTCAAACAAGGTTTCATTAAATATATTGTGCTAACCTGTACATCTTCAAGCCATTACCAATAGATCTGATCAGATACATTTTTGGTCTGTTTCAGGAAGAGGAAAATATCAGAATTAAAAAAACAACAACATCTAAAGTGTTATATGATAACTTGAGCATTTTTTCTTGATCAATTTAAAGGAAATCAGCAGTTGCTAATAAAACATCTCAGGAGAGGATCCTCTAACAACATGCTGATAATTGCAAACATATTCCTCATCTAAAAAAAAATACTCAGATCTTATAATCTCAATGTAGTCTCTTGAAAATTTAATTATCATCTCCTATACCTACAGTATCATGCAGGTTTGAGAAGATAATGACAGTCATCCATCAACTGCATCCTGCCAGTGTAATCAGGCTAATCTAGCTCACTGGAGTAAAAACCTGCTACCTAGGGTACTAAATACTGAAGTGATGCAACATCATAAACAAAATAACAGACGTTTAGTTTTACTGTCTTCCCAATTAATGCTAACACTCAAAAATATCAAGGTATCAATATATTCTCTTTTTACATCAAAGCTTTTCCGGATCACCATGAGGTGCTTATTTAATGTGTTTGCCGAGCAGAATCTGGTACTAGGCAAAATTCTGCTTATGTGTAAATATACTGAAACTAAGCACAGAGACAGAGGACAGAAGGAAGAAGCTTATTCAGAATTCCACAGATTTTTTTTTAGCAGTGAGCAGAGTAAAGACTGAACACAAAAGCAAGGAAACATTTTGTATTCCTTCTGTACCTAGATGGCTTTAAAGCACCCGATTAATACAGATATTTGAGTGAGGCCCTTCCTTCTCTTTTGCAGTAGTGGCCTCCCTGCTCTGCTACCGCATATTGGCAGGAGTACAAATTCTGTTTTACGCTTCTCAAAGCGGCACCCTGCTGATGTTGGTGTCCAATCCCCGAGGTTATGCTGGCTCAGCTTGTCTTGGCTCATCCCCCCGGGCAAAGTATTTTTGCGTTGCTGACTGAATTCTAGGAAGGCATTACTAAGCATTGTGATTACAGGTCAGGCTCCCCTCCCTTTGGCCTTTGAATCTTTTTGCTGCATTATGAAAACAGTAATTTGAACAGCTTCCTCACTGTGATTATACAAAAGCAGAAGGTTTGTGGAGAACTGCAAAATGTCAGAAGAGAAGCAGCTGAGGGGTTATTCATCTACTTTCTAATTTTTCTGTACCAGCCTTCCTGTGTTTCTCTCTGATTACCAGGAATAACCATGAGAAGTCAACATTATAATAGAAGATTTTTTTTCTTATTTACAGGAGCCAGACGATAAAGGGCATTATAAAGCCCAAACTATCCTTACATCTGTTTCTCCCTCTGCATCTTCAGCAAAATGATTTCAAAGGATTTCAGACCATTAGTAGAATGCTTTATGTACACAGTATGAAAGCTGTGCACCTTCTCTCCCACACAACAGAAAAACCTCACTCGCTCTAAGAATGAAGTTGGAAAATGTGTAACATAATGAGGGTTCAAAAACTAACATTAACATAGCAACCAGATAATTGTTAGGGCTTAACATGGAGGGCCCATATGTTTTCACATATGATCAAGTGAAAGCTATGCCCAGTACTAAGGTGCTAATAAATAGACAAGCCCAGTGAGTATCTTGGGGTACAATCTCCTCTCCTTAAAAAATGTCACCCTTCTCTCCATGCTCTTTAGAAATCTGTGCTATCAGGAGCACTATCATCTTGAAAAGCATGCCACAACACAACTGAAACTGATGCAAGTTGGATGATTTAGCTGCACGGAAAAGAAATCAAAACAGCAAATCTGTCTTGTGCTTCTTTCCAACCACTGCCTATTCGCTCAAGCTGCAGTCTCTCCTAGCCCATGCTAGACAGCAAATAGTAAGCAATAGGCTGCTAACAACACCTACTTCCCCTTTCCCAATTCTGCTCAAGGCCCTGTATTCATCTCAAGAGCTGTCATCTGTGTAGAAGCAAAGTTTGGGAAGGGACTTTATCCCTCTGTGAAAAAAGTAAGGTAAACGGGAGCTCAACATACTAGAGTAGTCATAGACAAAAAGAATAAATGTCAAGAAAATCCAAAGGGCAATCCAGCTCATTCAGACTGACAGGTTTGGCTGGGAGAACTGAGCAAATCTTTTCTCCATTCTGAAATAGTACCATAAATTTTTAATTGGGAAGCACCCAGCTCTGAGGCAGTAAGATTAGCTGGAGACAAACAGTAACTGACTGAACACATTGTATCTGCACTCCATGTTATGCTTTTTCCTTCCCTATGCAGGAATATGCAAGATACTATATATACATATTGATTTACAGGATATTCATTACCTTAAACACAATCAAACATTAAAAGGAGGCAATAAAATTTGCCAACCCTAAATAGTGTGAGAAAGTGAAGGGCAAAGACAAGTAACAGTTTGCCTGCTTAAGACATTCAAAATGATTCCTTGCAGAACTGCTCCCTTTTATAAATAGCATCCCTCCCCCAAGTATAACTAATTCCTAACACCTGCTACCCACTCCATTCCGGGGGGATGTCTTCCCTGATTAACTTCAGGTGGTCACCTCCAGCTCTGGAAGAAGACATCTCGCCTGTGCTCAGTCCCGTTTTACTTTCTAAAAAGGTTCTGCAGGATCCTTATTTGCTGAGAGACAGGAGATTATTCTCCCAGTAGCACAATAAGTAATTCACTTCTAATAAATCATAATCAAGAGAAAGTTAATATTGCTTGATTTTACTTGAGGAGTAAAAATGAAGCAAAATAAACTCAAGTGTGGACATTCCATCTGCCCTTAAACTATATATCCCTCTCCCTGTTCCAGCCTTTTAAGACGGTATCAGCTGGCAGAATCCAGAGTCACTGCTTCAGTTAACATTGTGTCACAGCCTTTCCTTCAGAAGACACATTTCTTAGAGATTGATAGCTCAGCTGTAAAAATCTGCTTTGGGGAGACACCTGATATCAAAGATGTCAAAGAAGAGGAGATTAAACAGAGAACATTTACAAAATAAAATCAGTTTGTCAGCTTTAAAGTTGTACTGGTATTAAAACCCACGCACATGTACAAGCCTCATTTTTTTCTGTTTCCATAACTCAGTATTTCCTGGATGTTCTCTATACTGTTTCTAGAATGCTGTGAGGAAGGAAGAAAATCAACTGGTGCCACTGACTGTAGTCTTCTTTAAAGGCCCCACCGGTACAAACGTCCAGAATATCATGCATTCTTCTACCCTACTGGAAAGACCCATCTAAAGCATCATCTAATTCTTTTTTTAACTACAAAATTGTTGCCATCAATAGCACCTATGCTTTTTTATAATTATCACATTTAAAGTGTGCAGAGCTTTTTCCTTACTATAGGGAACATATGAGGGGTGTTGCAGTTGCTTGTTTTATTGGTGGTGGGGGTTTTTTTGTTTGTTTTGGGTTTTATCCCCACTCTAGCATCCCTTTTGCCACAATATTGCTTCCTCTAGTGTCTGTCACCTAGGTGTGGTCTAAATTTGCCTCTTTCCATCCAATTATTCCCGAGACAAGCTATTTACATTTTTCTATCAATTTAAACTCTTTCATTAAGTGCCCCCCTCTTAAAAATCTTTTCAGTAACACTGCAGTATCATCGGAGCAGATGGCACATCCTCAACACAGAGTAACTGTCTAATTATTTCTCTCGAGGAAGCCAAGCAGAGACAGAAGTCTTTGAGACAAGTAATAAAAGTTTCAGGATATGAACTGAATTCCTACAGGAAGAAATGAAGACTGCAGAACTCCCAATGTGTGCAAGAGGACTGGCATACACAAACTTCAGCATACATCAGGTTACCCAAAAAGAAACTACTGGCCCTACAAGAAACACCTGATGTATCTGCTCCTCAGAGCTGTCTGCTACTTTCATCTTCCAGCAAGACATCTAGTGCTCACTATTCTTTGACATAAAATGCTACTCCAAAGCATGTTAGTACTGGTCTAGTACAATGTGAATGAATAGTTAAAAACTCAGCAAAGCATCCCAGGGGGACTGCAGAGACATGCCACACCACCATGCTGCTTTTGGAGGGCAATACCTGTTTGGAAGCTTTAAAAACTAACTGTGTTTTAAAATGCCACGCTCTATAAAATTACCTGTTTTCTGACTTGCCCATTTCAGGTAACATCTCAGCTGTCAGACACCACTAAAACACAACTCTAGTCACAATCACTCATTTCTCTCACTCTCGCCACTGAGTTTTTTGTTCTTACAAAACACATATTTCAGACTACATTTTTCATACTGTTCTTTGCTTTTCTATTTTTGTCAGTAAATCTCATTTCTGTTTCCCACATACCCTTTTATACACTCTTACCTTCTAACATTCACATTTTTGTCTGCATGCTCGTTCTTCCAGCTGTTTAATGTCACCTCATGCTTTACTAAAAAAATTAAATCAGTTCTCTTCCCCATGATACTATGCACACACCTTACAAGTACATGGCTGATGAACATTTTAAAAATACATTTAAGATGTTGCTATTTTATTAATTTTTTGTCTATGCAGCAAGCTGGTGTCAACACCCCAGGATAATGCTTTTTCTCACTCTTGCTTGCATTATTCCTCACCACCTCACCAGCAAAAAAGCTGCAAAAAAATCAAGCTCTTACATTCTCTCTAGAGAACTCAAATTTCTAGAGTTCTACTCTTACCACACTTCTCTAACCTGTGAGGTCGCTGTTACAGAGCACATGCTCAGAAATACCATTTTCTCCAGCAAGGCAGGATTGTTCTTTAGATTTGCATTCTGCTCAAACTGTTTTAAAGTCTTTTTAAATTTGAAAGAGGCAAATTACTGACTATGCAAAGGCAAAGCAACATACACTTGCAAACATTTCTTTTGCCAAAGTGATCATCTGTTAAATTGCCCAAGAAATTGGTGCTAAAGGCATTTTTGGCGTTTATTTCAGAGTTCTTATAGTGTGTTTGTTAAAGAGCGACTTAAAATTCTTTTGCACAAAAATAAAACAAGCTTTTTAGTCTGCAGAGGATGTTAAGAGCTAATAGACGGTTTTTCATGCTTGCAAATTTATTCTTTAATAGATTGCTAAATTTGCAAACAACAAGATGCAAACCTTTCAAATTCCACATTAAATTGTGAAGAAAGTTGTACTTTAGTCAAAAAACGAAGGTCACAAATTTCTGCTCAAAAGCCGGCAATATGAGTTCCAGTTGCTTAATAACTACACAGTATTAAATTCTGTAACATATTTCAGCACAAGACAAGCATATACAAATCTAGCCTTCTCTGACTGACCTCCAGATGAGAATGTTTCTAAGTCAAATCACAGGAAAGGTGGAAGACTGATGAGTTTGTTCCACCATACTTCAGCAATCAGTGTGAAGTCAGCTAATTTCTTCTTCAAGGTACCTACCTAAGTTACAGTATACATTGAAAGTAATGAAACACAAAACATGCTCTGGAGATGTACAAATGCCACGTTTATCTTAATACTCTAGTCAAGCATACTTTTTCCTTCTTGATAAAGAAGAAACTGGTAAATCCTGAAAAGTTGTCTGAAATCATACCTCAATATGCTTACATGAAGTATATTCCCATAAGGAGCACTAAATATGGTGCTAATGTGCATAAAATGTTACTGTCATACTGCACAATTCAGGCTCATTTAATAATGCCTGATGTGCCTTGCATCATGTTGCAGTGATGCAATAATATGCTGCTAAATGAGTCACCTCACATTAGCTTCACAGCAATAGCAGAGTTGATGGCTATTGAAGGGAAAATAGTGGAGCAGTATTTATTGGAAACATTGATGGGCCTGCTCTTTCTATTGGATTTTTCTTCTTCATCTAAAACTAAAGATTCTGAAGCAGCCTTATTACCAATATGCACAAAACTTCTAGAGTAATAGTAGCAGCAATGAGTTAAAAATCCAAGTGCCACTACTAAATAAAATATATAGAGTACACACAGCATTCTAACAATTCTTCACACACACTCTATGTAGTACTGTATATTTCATACTGCATGAAATATATAGTAGCATATGTACAGATCATGTACTACACAGTAGTATATTTTACACAATAATTTATATGCAATTTTACATAGACTAAATGAAGTGTATTTTGTAAATATAATCCATAGCTCCTTCCAGCATTCATCTACAGATCAATTAAACTTTATTCTAAGTGTTTTTATACCATTTAAGCACCCCATCATGATATACTGTACAGATTCAAAAGAAAAATAAATTACTATTTGTCTCTTTATAAAAAGGTTACATGAAACAAAACCTGATTAATGTCTTTTTAGTTCTTGCTTAACATCCACTATATTTATACTTGACTTTTATCTCCTTTCTTGCACATGAGATAGTATGTGGACCTGAAATTATTATATGAAGGGAGGGTAAATGTGTTATCTCAACATGTCAAAAAATCCATAATGTCTATTTTTCATGCATGATTGCTTAGAATTAAAATGGAACATTAAGGGGACAGTCACAAATAATTTACTATTTTCAGCCTAGTGATGCTAGTGGGGAGAGACAGACTTTGCCAGGCAGATGAGAACAGGCACTGTTAGGCCAAAGGACCATTTTCCCCCTCCCCCCTCCCCCCCCCCACCAATTAGCCAGGGCACTTACAGGCTCATGGGGATAAAGTTAGCTTCTGTGACAACCCACAGAAACAATTAGAAGAATTAGTCTAACAGCTACACATGTACTGCACATTTATCTCAATTTCACTTTGAAAATAGTGCAGATTCCTGGCTTTCTTCAAACTCAGACCTGTCAAAGCAATGCTCAGTGACAGCTGGGTGCCCTTTTGATGATACTGGAAATGGGAGTCATGCATTCAGTTTCTGAAGTCACATCACGCATCCACACCAGGTTATTAACACCATTTACACCAGTGACATAAGGAAGGAACTTTGGTAAGAGAAGAACAGGTTAGAAGTACTTGCAGAAGTTAGGTATTTTCAATTCATCTGTAACCCTATATAAGATACTCAGAAGGTTGGCTCTTGCCATTGTTGCAATTTCAGAAACCTTAGCTGCTGTTCTTTGAAAACTCATGGCTCTGAAAGAGTGCAGAGACTAAGAAAGAATGGGATTAGTTGGTTTGTTTCACAGGCAGGAACAAACACAGTGGCTTGCAAATCCTCAACAATTAAAATTTCATTTGGAAGAATATACTGGAAAAAATAAGACTGAAAATGCCAGAAGGTAACAAAGAATTTGTATAGATTCAGCTGGAGTAAACTCTCTAAAGCCTATTCACTTCCTTCTCAGACAGCATAATAGGCATTTTAATAAGGCTTTTACTACTTTCACATTTCACAGGTGAACTAAGGAACCAAGGACAACTAAAACTACTGTTGAATACAGAGCACAGCTATTTAAAAACCAGTAGCTAAGAGTTCATGATCAACACTGGGTGAATGTATTAACTGAGAATTTGCAGGCGTCTGTTTTGGGCATCATTCCACCTCTTAATTAGTGACTTGGATGAAAAACGAAGACCACATTTTCTAAATTCACAAAGCAACCCAGAAGGATCTACAAATGCAGTGCAAGCCTGGAATTCAAAGTTGCATTGCCTAATTTAGAGAAGGTAGAAGCAATATGTTAGAAAGGAAATACATTTTTTGCATATGGAACCTGTAAATTGAAAAATACAGGCTGAGGAATGACAAGCTGGCCAGCATTACCATAAGAAGGCATTGGAAAATTTTAGACCATGACCAATCAGACAACTATCAAAGAGTGGATTTTTTTTTTTTTTTTTAAATGAAAACGGATAAATACCACATGGCAGAAAAAACCCAACAGCATTGTCAGAAGGATCCAGGAAATTTCTTTTTGCCATAATGGTAAGGCCTTAGACAATGTACTTTACCTAGTTTGAAACACTGGAATTCTCTAGGGTTGTGAACTTACTAGAGAACACGCAGAGCAAACCTTAAGTTTTTCTACCAATACTTCAATCAGAGATAGACCCTGATACATACATGCAATGTAAAAATTAACTCTGTTTAAGTCTTATTTTTCCTAAAGACTGCATATTGTCTTAATAATCTAGGGGATTTCCAGCCTCTACAGACTTAAAAGAGCACAGATTCTCCTCCACATCCACCGCCTGCAAGACAAGAGTTAGATGCCTTAATTACAATGATATTTAGATAAGGCATCAGGGAAACTTTTCAGCAGTAAGTATGGTTAAGGAAAACAAAACCCAGTGTCCTGAAGTCTCCTTCATCTCTAGAGGTTTCTTAAGTACTGACTACATGAGCATCCATGAGGGACAATGCAGCTGATTCTTCATCTGGGTTGTCAAAATTATCTCTCAGGATTGTTTTTTACCTTTTTCTTTAAGATAGCTTTCAAACACTGTAGCTACATTGAGCTGTATTTCAGGCACTGCTATGGATTTATGAAAAAAAACAAAACCCCACATTAAAACCCCCAAAATTCAGAAACCCCACCACATTTCAAGTTAGCAAATGATTTCAATGCTAGATTTAGCTGATACTGTCAAATTAAGGTACAAACTGTAACTTATCACATAAATTTAAACTGTATTAAAATTTAATTGCAAGTTAATTCTATGATCATTTTCTATCACCCTGGGCTATAAAAAACAAAACAGATTTACCTAAATAACATTTTTCCCATATACTGACAATGTATTAGAAACTGTGGGTGAGGAGTAAGCAGGAAGCATATCAAAGGAATAAACAGAATTAGAAGCGATGTTAATAGAAACAAATATGTGTAAGATTTTGGCTTTTAGAGAGCTACATGTAAAAGATTAATATTAAATGGTACTAGATAGAAACAATTAGAAGTTATAAAAGCATTCTCCTCAGTGAGAAGCCAAACAACAGAAATTACACTCATTATTGCAAAGCGAAACAGAATTTTATGTGAAGTTAGCAAAAACTCATTTTCCAATACAGAACATTAACTTAATGAAACAGAAATGTAGAAATTAATTTGCTTCCAAACTAATGTCAAGTTTAAGTTATGATATTTAAATATACTACACACAGAGCTATTTGAACAATAATAATAATAATAACATTAATACAATGTTTTACTGTCTAGACTGGCAATAATGTGAAGCCTATAACTTGAACTTATCCTGCTTTCTGTGAGAATGTTACCGAAAGCTCACCAATACAGTTACAAATGGGTCTTTGTTCCTCACATCTGTGTTGCAGAGAAGTAGTAAAGGCTGTGAGAATGATCCTATTTTAATAGGGGAAGCAATGCTTGGCTTTCATTACCACATGGGGCTGCCCATTCACACTTCCCAAACTACTAGTGAAAAGATTCAAAACCAAGATGTCAAACTTGTATGCTAAGTTTCATCCTCAAGGAGAAAGATGTTCCTGAAAATATCAGTTCAAAGCAAATAGTCTACTTAGAGTAAAATTAAAAAAGATCCCTCTTTAAGAAAACAAACACAACAAATTAATTGATTAGAATTTAAAAAATAGTATTACTTATTTAAATCTTTGTCCACAAATACAGAATGTAATCAAACGTTCATTAAGAATTCAAGCTTCCTGTACATTCAAACAGACTTTTAAACAACAATCAGAGTACTGGTAGTGTGGCTCATTAAAAATAACATGGAAGAAATCTTCACTCTAAAATGAAAATCTAAGACGTAAGACGAAAGATTAATTAAAACCCACACCATTTAAATTACAAAATAAAACAATATTACACTGGAAAACCCAATCTCTAAAAATTGAAAGCCTAGTAACACTACCTTCTTTAAAAAATGCCCATGATCTCAACAGGAATTAACAGTTAACTTATGAACTATATTTGGCAATTACTGGAATTTTTTGACAAGCTAAACGTGGAAAGCATCACAAGTATGAACTAATTGTGATGTGCAGTCAATACTGGCCTGCAATTCTGTCTGCAGACTTGGAAGAGAGGACCAAATAACTGCAAAGGGTAAGAAAACTTGCTTCACAGTGATCTGTAGGAGAGATGCGATACACCTGGAGCACATTGCTCCATATGTTCAGACCAGTAACAATCTCCCTTTTAGTAAAACCATCAGAATTCATGCTCATGAGCTACATAACCAGTTCCACTCATACATAGCAAAAGTGTCTCCTCTAAGCAGATGTATGTAAGTGCAAGGCAATTTGAACACACAGAGGCCAGAAACTTCATTTTGCAGGTTGCAGAAAACATTCTTGTTTATTATGTTTGGTAGCCTGACACATTCAAATAGCTTAAACTAAATACTTGTTCAGGCTATTCCATTTGCTTTCAATCATCACTATACTTACCTGACAGCCTGGTAACCCCGTATCTCTTCCATACAATGGAAATGGACCTCTGTCGGAGGTTTTTCCTGTAAAAGACAGGCATTTGATTAGTTTCTTCTAAAAACCTGCTAGATAGCTGCCTCAGTTGTCCTTACACAGGCAACTCAGAAGATCTGTGAGCAACACAGTAAATTTACAAAAAGTAAATTGAATGAATACAAGCAGGCTGTTATACATATTTTTAACACATGCCAAGACCACTACTGTAACAGATGACATACTTACTTAATTCCATTTCTTACATAACTGATCAGCAAAAAGAACTACTGCCAGTTTTTGTTGTTATAAAATATCCCTATCAGTATGCTTAAATAAAAGGGCAAAGGTCCAGCTTCATTTTTGTTAACAATGAGAAAAAACAGAGACACTTTCAGACATTTCTCCTTCCTACATGAAACTAATACATGGCTGGTATCACCTTAGGCGATGAATGTACATCGCCAAGTAAGCAGCAAAATAAAACAGCAAAATGACATGAAAAGTGAACAAAAAATTCAATTCAGAACAAGAAAACCCACACCAAACTAAAACCACAGATGAATCTTCAGCCATTGCCACTTACCCCTTAAATCCTTAAAAATCCTTTCATTTCATATACATTCCAGTCAGGTATAAAACTCAAGCAATAAAACTGGTCAAGATGGCAAAACAGACTGGACTCTTCTGCCACATGTGCAATATTTGCCTGCAGGTAGCACAGACTAAATATAGAGCCTCGTACAGAGTGACGGCCCTCTGATGTTGTGATCTGAGGTCACAAGACATTAGCAACATACTTGTCAAGTCCAGAAGAAGTACTTCGTGATTTATTGTTGCTTATGCCACCAAACTGGCATGTTTGTGTATTAAAACTCAATGTGAAGTTCTCCAGTAAGGCTCCAAAGTTTGTCAATCAACATTTCATTTAAAATGATCCTGAATAGAAGTCTCTTGAACAATGTCAAGAATCAGACAGTCATCAAGTATGTGTGTAATGGAAAGCATCAAGTGCAGATGCCCGCCCTGATTATGACACAGTCAGAACTAAGGAACACCCCATAATACCAGTCAGTCTTACCCAAAGGTAAGCAGTAATAAACTACAATACCAATTCATTTGAAAATGGATGACATATTACCCAACTAGGCATTGCCTTTTCTAAACAACGCATGCCTCATTCAGCCTTCAAGAAGAAAAAGTAGCCTTGCTTGCACATTCCCATTTCAGTGATAAATAGCTCTATGCTATTACAAACACACTTCTAGAATAGGACTTCCTTTGCTCTTTCTGATTTTCTCTGTTACTACCAAAAATCCCTACACATCATTTTGTAAGAGGTAAAACTAAGGTATGCTTATAGTTCATTTTAAATGTGCATCTTGTGTAAGCAGAGAGGAAGTTTCAATCTCTTCGAACAACATCTCTGCAAGGTTATCATCTTGATAACAGGTAGTCTGCTCAACAATAGTTTCCTTGAAAAATAGCAGCTTTGCTGTAACAAAGGGAGGAAAAAAAACATTTTTCTGCTGAAGCAATTTGCCTCTAACAACTATCAGGCACTAAGCAAGTAAAATACCTAGTATGCAAAATTATATGAAGTAGGATGAATCATGTTGTTCACATTAAACCAGACTCAGCATTTTCTTCCCAGAAAATGAGAATCTTGTACCACATGATAAACAACTTTGACTGAAGTATGCAGTATTCCAGGGCAGGCTTTGAAACAAATATTTGTACAAGAGTCAATTACAGATACTAGAAAAATTATGATTTAAATTATGGTTTGCGTAGCAAGCAAGAAACTGGTAGATAAGAATGCATAAAATCATGTTATTCAAACGTTAGTGCTTTGAAAGTTTGGCAGGTTCCTACTGGTAGGAAAAAAGCTTCCTAGGATAGCCCAATCTATACAAAACTTGGTTCTAAGAAATTATCAAAAAAAAAAGTCAAGGGTGCCTGATGCTGCACTGCCTAAATATCCAGATCTGGAGCTAATTAACATTTAACCTGTGTTCAAACGGATAAGCTTTTCAGTGAAAGATATGGGAAGCAACCTAGGACCAAGTATAAGACAGTGACTTTCATAGACAGAGTCTTCCAAACACAGTCCGAGTGCAAGCACTTAGATATGACTGACTCTCAAACCTGAAAGAGTGTCACAATGTTAAATGTACACAATTTTAAATAACAATAAAAACCAAGAGGCACACATGACAGAAACACATGCTGAGCCCACACTCAAGTCCTGTTCCTGGTTCTCCCTTGTACAGTGGAACCAGACTGTGTTGCCCCTTTTGCAGGACTAAAGCCCTGTGTTAGTGGCAGTCTTCATATTCACAAAGCAGAAGCATAGGAGAGAGAAGGTGAGCTATCCTGGACACTGCTAGAGCACATCTGTTGTACTGCTCTTGAGAGAAGAGAAAGAACTCCATCCTGGAGTTTCACTGATACTGTATCAAAGAGGTTTCCCAGCATGCTGCTGTCTGGCTGTACCACAGGATGGTTCACTATCAACAGGATCCAAAAGTGAAGAAAGTATTGACTACAAATTGCCTGTTGTCATTTCAACACACTTCAGCTGCTCCTGCCTAGGCAGGATGATACTGTCACTATTTAAAGCCTTGTAAGCAAACGTCAGAGGCAGTGTTTACTTACCAATAGAAAAATACTTAGCAACTACTCCGCACAGTGAGCAAAGTACTTTAAAAGCAGGTAATGCTGACTTTGAGAAGGTGACGCTTCCTCACTGGTTTAACAAACAGACAGGTTCCATATATAATGTCTGCAAACCCCAAGATTACTAGGGTACCAGTATTCGTGACACTGAAAGCTAAAGCAGACCATGAAACGTCTTGCAGGTTTACCCCACAAGATTTGCTGTTGAGCATATTCTAACCTCTGTCCAATCACATTTTCTCCACCTCTTGTCTTAGTCAAGCGCTCACTGCACAGATGGCAATAGTACCTTTCTTTACTATAGCTGGAAATTCAGAAACACTAATGATGAGCATTAAAAGGACATGAGGAAACTCACTACAGCATCTGACATCAACTGGAAGAGGGTTATGCAAAAACACTATTAAATGACAAAATCCTCACTGAATTTTTTTCCTTTGCACAGGTTTGTGTGAACATGACTGTAAAGTAGTGTTCACACATACCAGCTGGGAAGGTAAAGCGATGCCCAAATGAAATGTATTTCCTAATCAGACTCTTATTTTCACAAAATATTAATGAGAATTACAGCAACTTGGGCCAGTTTTCCCAGCCCCATCGCTTCCCATCAGCCTTGCACAGTACAGCTTCCTACTATGAACCATTAGCTCTTGATCACCTTGTTACATACTTCCTAACTCACATGTTTCAGAAAGAAGCTGTCATTTTAGAAGCAAAATCTAGGCCTTGCTTACACGGTGTTTTAATACCCCAGAGTTTTGTCTTTTAACCAGATCTGAACTAAAGCAATGGCCATTTAAAAATTATTGAATTGGTTGCATATGGAAATCTTATACCTGCATAGATCAGCTCACACGGCATTGGAATTTGAACTAATTTGAACTCAGCATGAATTTGTAATTTTTTTATTATTTTTTTTATTATGTTTCATGTGTTATCATGAACAAAACCTTCACTGACCTTATCACTTCCTAACAGGCTTAAAAGCCCAAGGATTATGAGTTAAAAGACATCCAAACAAGAAAATCCCACTAAGCATTCTTAACCACAAGTATTTTCCTGACTTAGTAAACTTATAACCTGGACACATTCTGCACCAATTCAAACATTAATAGACACATAGTAAATTATCTTCTTCTCTTGCAATCACTTGTCTAAATATGATATGCTCACAACTTAATATAGCTTTCAAATACCACACAAGGAATTGTCTTCCATAATAAATCTATCTGTATAACAGCTGTGCAGACTAAATACTCTCAACACAGAATGAACTGAAACAGCACGATGCAAAGTGATAGTGAGCTGAAAACAGCTCTGCATAAACTCAGTTGAGGACTACTTCAGTGAATGTGCTATAAATGCCTGCCAGTAGTAAACCAGCCTTTTCCCACTGCTTCTAGATAATGCTTGGTTTATGAGAGTATGACAGAACATAACTTCAAAAAATCACTTCAATTCCCACAGAATTAACCCTTTACAGAATGAAGATATTTGTATGTATTGCTAAGAATTCATTTAGGTGCCAATTCAGAAAGCACCAAATTTTTTTATGAATCCATGTTTATCATCCAGTATAAATACCATAGTGACCACAGCTGGCAGCTGCTCTGTTTGTCAGACATGAAGTATGTCTGCCCTACTTGTACAGAGAATCATCTTTCAGCAAATCTTTGAGGCCTGTTTTTAGAGTACCTGATCATCATTTCATCATTAAAAACACTGTTAACTGGCCACAACAGATAGCATATCCAAAAGTCAAGTCTGTAACAAAACATTGTTGGTATTTTTGAGGACTTTTTGTGGGCTTTTCAGTTTTGGATTGAGGTTTTTTTAAGTTATTAAATTGCTGTTGGTAAATCTGGTTATAAATTGATTTTTATATTGCTTTCTTCCCCTCCACACCCAGTAACAAAGAATCCATCAACAAAGTACACAGCTTTGTTAGTCACAGAATACATTCAAATGATTTTTCACATGCAGATCCAATATAATAACAAACAAGCTGTAAAGGCCATATTGACAGGTGCATATGGATGATTTAAGAACAACATTCAAAATAAACATTTCTCTAAAACTCTCAGTATCACTTTCGAATGTACCACAACACAGAAAGAAGCACTCAGAGTTTATATGGGAACATCCTTGCTGCCTCCACTACAGACCCATTCTTGAATTTTTGTTGCTGTTAAAAATTCTTATTCAGCAATTATGAATTATCATTCAGTATGGTGAGAAAAAGATTACACTTGATCAAAACACAAAACCAGCCCCGCTCCCAGGATCTGGTGTGCTGCTGCCTTCTCAGAGGCAAGACTGACACATGGAGCCATAAAAGTTTTACTACATATCTAGACATTTCCCACAGCACCAGAGGAATAATTTCTTCCTCTTCTACTGCTATATAGGCCTACTTATTAATAGAGGCTGTCAGTTTTAGTATCTGTCTTATATCTACAATCTTAACTCTAACATTTTAAAGGTATTCAATACACGTACACGTGTGTGTGTGTCTGTGTGTGAATATATAGTGAATAATATATAATAGTGAATATATTGGTGAATATATAGAAGCGTATTACACGTTTTTCCTTATAATACTTGTGACCAGAACTCATGGAAACAAAACAAGAAATCTGAAGCAATATAATTTGAAGAAAGTGCTTAAAAGAAGTGACCTCCTATTCTCTTCACAACAATTTAAGTATTATTGGCTAATGTGTGCCAAGCACGCTGCTGGCTACACTGAGGATGTTTAAAAAGCCAGTGCCAACAAGTGCAGCTGCTGGACTTGCAGCACCCTCCTCCTGTTCATCCCAAGCCAAATTACTCACTCAGCTATTAACAATGAAGCAGCAACGTAGAAAATGCCAAGTGCAAGCGAGATTAGTGATGAACTGCAGGATCCCTACAGAGGTCAGTGATTAGCAGGTCCCCAGTTGTAATCACTTTCCTAACCTAGGATTTTATCTCATCATTACGCTCCATCTTAGCTCAGTCTTGTGACTGCCAGCAGCTTCCCAATCAATAGCCCTTGAAGTCCTGCAAACTCATCCACACTGTCTTACCTTTTAATAAAGCAAACCTACATAATATGAAGTGTCTGCAAACTCATAATATGAATTTTGAACCTTAAGATTAATGAGTAATTCATACATTAAAAATGCTACTGGAAAATTTTGCATTAAAGTAACATAAGAAAAATTATGAACATATTTAACCAGGACTGCCAAGTCCAAGTGATGACCACCAATGCATTCTATACAGGTAATCACACGAACATTGGCCTATATGGTTTTGAAGGAAATGGTATGTACAGACTATGACCAGTGGACATTATTTTAGATTTCTCCCCCACACTGTGACATCTTCTAAAACCAGTTTCCCCAGACAGGAGAAAGGAAGGTTAAGGCAAAGCCTGGTTTTGAGACTACAGATTTGCTCCCTCCTCTTTCTTTGTTCAAAATTTGAAAGACCATGATCCTACAGAACAATTCTAATAATGTGCAAGAAGCAAAATACAGCAAGTTTGAATGAGATGTATGGGATTTAATTGCGCAATCTCAGGTCTGCCAGAAATCTCCTAGGATTCTCCATGCCATAAATTCTCATTTTAAGATAGCACTATACTTCTGCTACCCAGTCCTATTGCTTATTTGCCTTATTTTTTTTCTATCTAAAAGACCCAAAATGTGTAAATTCTGAAACTGGAATTATCCAGAATCAACTTCCCATTATAACTGATGAAATTTAGGTACAATGCTTTAAGACAGCAAATACTAATTTATTGCTTTTGTTGATGTTTGGACAGGATTATCTGGAAAAAAAGCTTGGCTTTTTATTTTTGTCACTGTACTTTTCAAAGAGCAGAAAAGTTCTTAAATTCTTTTACACTTGTGTGGGCACTGGCAGATGTCTTTCACTGTAAGAATTCTACTGACTGAACTGACCACGCAACAAATCTCAAGAATACCATATTACAATGCTAAACTTGGAAGCCAAGGGATATCTTACCAGACATTTAATACAATATTTTAAAAAGAAATGTCAGTGTGTGAAGTGGTACTAAAGAACCTGCTTCCTAAAGACATGCCTTTGACACTTTCATCCCATTGATTTGTAAGTACTTCTGAGAAAAGGTGGAATATTTTGTCAGTTACCAGAGCACTGCACAGATCTTGTACTGTAAAAAACAACTTATTAATGCTCTTACATATTTACACAGGAGGTAAGGGTGGACTAAATTGCATATTCTGTTTGGACTGAACCTATGGGCTTGTAATTTACATGCTCATGTCAAACTGAGAACATCTCTGTTCCACCACTGGCTGATCCATGATGGCTCCCCTTCCTCAGTACTGTTCCTGTCCCTCCACTTACCAGGCTTACACTGTGCTAAATAACACATCAAAAGTTTTCAAGGGTAAAATGGACTTAAGTCTCTGACAGGAAGATGCACATGGGTAACTGAAAGCAAGGGGTAAGAGAGAGCAGAAATCTCTTAAATGAAGAAAGAGCTTCCATATCCTCCTCCTCCAAGCCTAAGTGGGTAAGTATCTGTGAACCAAATAATTCCTGGATAGCTGTGTAGTATATTTAGCTTCAGTTCTCCACTGCTCTGTCTACTCTAGGCTAGCCTTACCTGTTACCACTCTATTAACACATTAACATCTGCTATGCATAGATAGAACATCCAGCAAAATATATAAAAATGTACTAAAAATGAGGGAAATCAGGTATGTACAATATTCAGAAAACAATAACCACATCAAGAATGCATGTGAATGCACACACACATTTCAAACCGCTGACAAGGCATTTTATCACAGGCATTTACTCACCTATCCACCACATATACTTCTATAGTGTTTAAGTGCCTTCACTTTGTCTATTAAAATGTGTCTGCCATCTTGTCAATCTCATCCCAAACTAATGAAGTTGCTACTTACAACTAACTTGAAAAGCATTCCTTGCTCTCCTGGTGTGGAATTTGTCTCATATGTAATGACAGAAGTTACTCAGCCTCTGCCAGTGACTTTGAACATCAAGCACATTATTAAGTCTAAATGGAAGAGGATTTTTTAATTGGAAATTAATAGATAATCTACACTTTACAACAAATTCTACACCTGTTTCTGATTAAAAGATCATTTTGGAACACTACTTACTACAAATTGCTAAATTACTTCGTATATATATAATGATATAAAAATTAAAATAGTTACTTCTGCATGTATCTACAGCTCCTCTCACCATCCAAGATCTATTAATTCACACTAAACCTGAAAAGCCAGCTTTGTCAATAACGGTTTCCCCCCTCACCCATTCTCTACATAAACATGGGTACAAATATGGAAAGCACTATAACCGCCTTCCATTAAGCAGCTGGCAAACACATACAACAGCATTCTGTTGTACAGCTCTTATTTGAATGACTTGCGTAACTTATTCAAGCTTTCCCCTTCACAGGCAATCCAGCCATCCCAATCACACAGAGACTGATGTTTGTCAGGTATTCCCAAACTGCAGTCTCCAGACTAACGGTAGCTGTGAGGCTGCAAAAAACCCAAAACGAACCGAACCAAACACAATGCAACCAAAACAAAACAAAGAAAATCAAACCTCAAACACCCATTAGACACTAAGCCAGGCTTCAAATGAAAACAAAACATGTTAAGTGTTTTCCCAGCATTACTGCTTCAAGAGAACAATTTCTGCAGGCACCACAGAGTAACCAAATTATCCATTAAAACAGGAGCGAAAATCCGCACAGGACAGTGCCTTGAAAGCAGTCATCTCCTGTTTGGGGGCTGAAACCCGTAACTATTCACATGCTCTACCTGCAAGCATATTGAGCCAAAAAAGGTGAAACGAAGGCCCCATAAAAAATAGTGTTTAAACCAACACAAAGCTCCTAAAATGCTTAGATTAAAATAGCTGCTCTTATTTCAGTACAAAACCAGTAAGGGACTTTAGACTGTCCAGAAATTTGAAAGCAGTCCTACTAAGCCACAAAACATTGACAGTAAGTGCACAAGAGAACATCACTGTGTTGCAGAAAGACAAACTGGTATTAGAGCACCACAGAGAATGAAATTCTATCTACTAAAACAAAAGCCAAAAACAAACAAACAAACAAAAAACACAAAAAAAACCAACAAAAAAAACAAACCAAAAAAGCCCAAAATTCCCCCCAAAAACAAAACAAACAAAAAAAGCCAAACAAAAACAAACACACACTCTCTCTCTCCCCCCCCCCCCCCCCCCCCCCCCCCCAACAAAAAAAAAACG
>NDXB01022650.1:104975-147827 GCA_002631895.1 Agapornis roseicollis
CATTTTTTTTTTTCTTTTTTTTTTTTTTTTTTTTTTTTTTTTTTTTTAAAGTCTTTTTTTTCCAATTACGGGCAGGAAATAAAAAGAAATGCAACTCTTTTATGTAAAGTAAATCCATCTGGATGTTTGCTGCATCCTATATTATAAACTTGTGATCCCCAACCAGAATGAGTTATAGTGAAGCTGCAGGCAAAATTGTCTCCATATACCACAATCCATTATCCCTGTCAAGTTAATGTTGCATGTTGAGCCATATGGCGTGGGTACACACTCAACAAAGGAAATTCCTTAAACTTGTTATAATCAGCACTTACAGTCATCCAAAAAAACTGACATAAACAGCTTTATTGTGTTTTGTGCATTTCAGTTGATATCCATGACAAAAAGAGGAAGCTGGGGTGGGGGTGGTAAAGTTGCAATAATAAAAGGGGGGAGGGGAGAGGCGACGGAGAGAGAGAGACTGTACATTTCATAATTACACAACATTTTCCTTAGCAAGTGATTTTCAATTACAATAAAGCTCAAGCCTCCTGACACTGATACACTGTGCCAGATTAACAAGAAACAAAAAAAACACCACCAAAACCCCCTGCATCAATACCTCATCTTCAATGCAAATAAGAAATCCTGTAGTTTCAAACTGCCTGACTCATGTAAAAGATTCTCAATTAAAAAAAAAAAAAAAAATCTGAATCATTTTTAGTTTTCCTGACTTTGGAGAGAAGGTTTGCCTTCAGTTGTTGTGTAATTACCAAGAATTTAACAGTCCTTCATTAACAACATGGTAATTTAAGTAAAATATCTTTCTATGCATCAAGTGTAGGTCACAGATGAATTAAGGGCTCCCAGAAGCCTCTGCTACCTGGCACAACCCATCACATCAAGCCTAAGTCAAGGTACAAGTAGAGCAGAACTTCATTCCAGCCCCCGCAGTGACAACAATAAAACGCTGAGAAAACACACTATCAAATACTGAACTCAGCATCAATTTCTGTTAATTACAGCCTTGTCAGCAACGTGATTATTCAAACAGCTCATGCAAATGTTAATGAGTCCTTATTTGCATATTTATTTTTTCCTTTGTTGAAATGTCATTGATTATTACATTCTACAATGATGAATGCTGCTGATGATGTGCTCTGATATGTAATTAGTCATTAAGTGGAATGAATAGATCAATTATGAAAAAGGAGTGAGATTAAGAAATATCAAACAAGACCGCCCAATGTAACTATAGAATTTTTTTTAAAGGAACTAAAATAATTTCTTGGCATTTAAAGTGCAAGATCAGTAGTTTTCAATAAATAAACTACTACTTTTCGGAGGTTAAATAAGATCTTCCACATGTGCTGCTACTTGGGTAATCTAATTACAATAGCAGACCGCTTTTGTAAGGGCGGTAAGAAATCTGCAGTTACACGTAGGTTTTGGGGTTTGGTTGTCGGGCCCCGACCCTCCCCCAGCTCTTAAAAGAAATTATAGCTGTCCCAGAGCTGCTCACGAGCACACCGCAGACTATGTGATCTTTTAGCAGAAACGAAAACAGCGCTCGCTGCACTCGCAGCAGCCCCACTTTGTTCTCAAGGCAAAGACTCACGCTGCCTTTGCAACCGCCGGCTCTAACGACCCAGCCAGCGCTGGCTGCTGGCGGATGAAGGGGAAATGGGAGAGCAGAGGAAGGAAGGGAAAAAAAAAAACCACCCAACAAAAAAAACACATTACTGCAGACCAGATGGGAACATTCCACATGACCAAACCAATCAATCACCTCGGTGGGGCGCAGGTGCAACACAGCCGTGTAGCAACACACCATTTCACAGTCTATCGGGCACAAACACATGGTCACCAATCAATGGCACCCCCAGGACCTGGGGGGGTGGCTCTCTCGAGCCTTACTGGTCCATGCCTGATGACTTCATAATCACACATCATTTCATTCACTGGAGGATACAAACCAGCATTCTAATAACCTTCCCCCGAAACCGGTCATGTTGTGCATATTAATAGTGCTGGGTAGAGCTGAACCACCGGCTCCGCGCCGCTATCTGAGCAGAGCCTGCAAAGAAACAACCTGAAGCTACAAACTTATGCCCGAGGAAGAATAGTCGGCTCAGACCGAAATCAATGGAAACATTATTCATTTTGCCAAAATAAACTGTACACAATGCTCGCACCTTTCACAAGGCAACCCTTGAACAATAGCAAGCGAGTAGGGATAAAGGACAAAAAAAGATTAAAAGAGAAAGAATCAATGCAAGAATGTGCTTCTGTACTTGGCGATACATTAGACAAGATTCTGAAACAAACAGGACCACTAGCAATCTAAAAAATAAAGTTAAATCTACAAAACAAAACAAAACCAAAAAACCCCTACATGCTTGCCAATGCTCTCAGTGAAATAAATTATTTCATTTCTTTTAAAGCAAATATCACAGATAATTTTTAATGCAAGCATACAAAATATTACACAGTGTGATTGGATCACACCACACCAAGTCTTGAATCAGAGCACTATCTGCTTTTGACTACAGTTAGCAAAAAAGGCCAATTATAAATGTCGCTTTATGTTTGTGTTATTGATGACTTAGGAGTATAACAAACATTACAGACATAAGCGTATGGAGACAGTTTGGTCAGAGTTTATCATGCTATACTCTTAAGAAAATGCACTGTCAAAAAGATATTCGGGAAACAAATGTGACAAAGAGTGCATCTTCTCTTGAAATTGCATTATGCCTTGGGGGTGAAAAGTCAAATAAGTCACAACTGAAATGTAAAGTACTGAACAAACAATTAAAATGCACTTTTCACATTTAGAATGCTCTAAGTGCCCAGGTACGTAGCACTCCACCATTTGGTATCAGAGAGCTTAGTTTTACTTTTGTTAGATCCCATAAGCCTAGTATGTACTGAACCACCTCATCTTTCCTTTCAGGTGAGAAATTGCTGAGAACTGCTTGGAGAAATAGTACAGTAGCCATAGTAAGAGTATTGTTATTAGGTTGCACTACATGTTGCTTTTGGTTTATCACAATTCCTCCTTTCTCATCCAGAAGACAATTTATTTTTATTAATACAAGAAGAGGTGTGGGGGGAAATCATGTCAGAAGCAGAAAGCACTATTTTTGTTAAAAACCAGATCATTTGGTGATCTGTACTGCTGCAGGACCTTTTATCTCCTTCCCTTGGCTTCATCCCTTCCCCTATCTCAAAGATCTCAGAAAAATGCATGGAAACATTTGCATTTTGCACTCAAGACAGAGTCATGGTATGATTCACCTTTTCATAAGGCCAAATCTGTGTTCTGTAATCCAAAAAAGCCACACGATAAAGAGGTTGCAGACTTGGTATTAAATGAACACAAAAGAGTTAAAGAACAAACATGAGTAATATCAAAGGAATATTCACATCCTTTTGCAGAATCATGTTGACCAGCAGCAGATGAGGAAGTACTCTCCCCCCACTAGAACACAAAAAATCATTAATCAATAAATCATTAAATTAAGGGCCTGACGACCAGTTCTATTATGGGCACTCACAGAATGCTAATTACTGTAGTATCTGGGGAACCTACAGTGTTAAAACCAGAACATCTTCCTTAATAGGATCAGGTTTTTTAGATTACATTCGGCCTCTTTTATTTTCAAAGCTCCTGAACAGGAATTAAAAATGTCATAGAATGAATCAAGTACTAATATTCGTCATACTTCATATGCAACACAGGGCAAGCTGGTAACTATGCTACAGACTTGAAATCTCTTAAGAGGTAAAAAACTAACAGCTGGTGACATTTACAATGGAAAGAGCTGGGAAAAGTTTGACAAAGAATGTCATCCAAAATGAAAACAAACCTCAGCAAACCTCACCCATATCTTAAGCAAGAGGGAGAAAGGGACAGTTAACCCAAGTGTCCAGTCCAGCCTGAGCACCTCATCTGCATTCCCTGTGCTAAAGCACTACACAAGGGAAGCCAAGGACAGATATCTCTGCTAGGAGCCATGCACCAGACACTAAACCTCTTCTGGTTTAAAACCTCTCTTCTCATAGACTAAGGTAGGAAAGCAGTGCAGTTTTGCTTGCTTGTGATGTAATTGCACCTAAAAAAGCTACAACATAGAAAGTGAGGGTTCAGCTAAACATATGGAAACTAAAGCACAAAGGGGTAAGGATTATCAGAGAAACTTCAAAAGAAAGGGTATTCCAAGATGGCAAAAAGATGGCACTACTTGCAAACAAGGGGATTTCAAAGAATACTGCATGAAACAAAGAGACACCTTTAATGAACTTCCGAAAATCTTTTAGAAGTATCAGGGATCCAATTGTTATATAGATTCTATAAGCAACAGGACATCAAGATAACAGGAACAGATTTTAATCAGTTTGTTTAAATCAGTGAAGGAGTCATGACAACAGTGACACAAATTCTAATCCGTAAGCAAAACTCCTGAGACATTTCCTACAGCAAAGGACTCTAGTGAAAATTTCCTTACACTGTGATTCTTACCCCTAAAACATACAGAAGCAAAGTTGTCAACAAAATAGTATATTTAATTCACACACATATAGTGTGTTAGTTAGTAAAATTTATCTTGCAAGTAGGAGCTTTCATTTACTAATTCATTCAAAATTAGGCAAGTACCACTGTTTGGAAAAAGGAAGCCAGAAGATAATGAGCAAGACAGTTATAAAACAAATGAACAACCCCCCCACCCCCAAACCAGAAAACCTCATCTTGTCGGTGCAATGGTAACTGGTTACAAGGTTAACCTGAAATGATTGCTGCCAGAAGTACTCCCAGTATTGTAAATAGAGCAGAATTGTTATTTACAATAAACAGAGGTAAAAATGTGGTGGAACTTATGACAGTTGATAGCTAAGAATGCAAGGGTTTTGCGATTTCTGGAGTAAAAATGGTTAAATGAGACACAGTTAATGCAAATGTTGCCCTAACAAGCAGAAGACACGCACTCGGTCAATGTTAAAAAAGCTTTACAGATCAAGTCCACAAATAGAACCACAAACTGAAAACATAGCTAAAATTAGGTATCTAGTTCTCCTAGTAAAAGCAATTCTTTTAAGCATACAAATCCAAAGAACTGTAACACTACTAAGAACGTTCTTTAACTACTATAGAAACATACAAACCCAGCTAAAATGAACTCTGTAACATTTAGATACAAGCTACAGCTTAACTGGTCTCTGTTATCTAAACCACCTCTACTGATGTTACTCAGCTTTATCCAGGGTCAATAAAAAAATATTCATTTTACATTTTGTCTAACTGGATTCCTTATGATCAGCTGTTAGCATCAAGCTGCTTAATTTCCATTCAGGTTTTACAGCTGGGTTCATTATAAAAAGGAGTATTAAACCTTGGGCAGGTATAACTGGCTTTGACTTTAAAATAAGCATTTTTATAACTAATCAAGCTGTACTTCCAGGTATCAAATAACATTTTCATTCCAATGCTGTTTTCAATGTGACACAGAATTTCCAGTAGCTGTCAAAGTTGCTAATGTAAAAAAGTAAACAAAACCAGAATTTTCAGAGAGGAGAAGAAACAAAAAATCATGAAAAGAACCAAGAATTTATCTTCTATCAGTAAAAATCTCCTTGCAAAGAAGAGCTGGAGTTACATGGAGGCAAGGGGTTATTTTTCTTTCTTTTTTTCCCCAAGATACAAGGAATATTTTGGGATTTTTTTTTTTACAGTACTTACTGAGTTGGATCTTAAAGTTTTTTTACTTGGAGCTACTTTACATTTAAAGGCTCTTCTTGACAGTGAAAATATTTTCTGCAAGATTAATATGTTCTTAAAAAAAAATAAAAAAAAATTAACACCCTTAGGGGAAAAAAAGGGAAGTCTGTGCAAAATTTTTTACTTAGATTTGTCTTCCAAAACAGAATAGAGATGAGCAGCTCTCCCAACAATGCCTCTTTAAGCAAATATTTGAAAAGGGTCAGCAGGACAGAAAAGAGAAAGTCAACGTAAGTTAGAAAAGGTGCTTCTGTGTACAAATGAAAAGATAAAATATGGCACTTAATAATTTGTAGCTACACTGCCACCCCCTTCTTAAATCACTGCAAATGTCTGCTAGAAAGAAGAACAGGTGGATTTTCTCAGGGGGAGGGAGTAAAGAAGGCAAAGAGCCACCTCCTCCTCACAACAACAGACCTTGAACAGGCTACAAAGGGAGTTAGGGACTGCACTGCTCACACGGGAAGGGGAGACGCAGGAATATATATTGTCAAAAAGACAGTCAAAAGCAAAAAGGCAGGAAGGGTAAGAATGTAAGTAATTGAGAAGGAAAAACAAAAAAGAAACCTCAAAATAAAATTTACTTGCTGTAGTTTGACACTTCCTGTGCCTCATGATGTACTACTTCTACACATTTGCAAAAACAGGGAGATACACATCTTGCCACAATGAAATGGTCAATGCATGTTTTTAGACCACTGAATTTGAAAACTGAACAGCCAGATACGAATTTAAGTTGATGATTTAACATCAACAATTTTTTTTAATGTTTTCTTTAGGCTCCCCAGAGCATATTTATGGATCCCTGAAAGAAGACAGTTGACCAGATCTCAGATCCTTAAACTTCAAGTTTTATTATCAGCTGCCATTAACCCTGTCTTGCAACCAAAAAAATGTATCCAAATTGAGACACAAGAACACATTTTGGACAGCATCCTGCAGTTACAATCACTTGACATGATTCTTGTAACAGACTAAAACCAAACACACAAAAAAATCCCCATCAAACTGAAGAAATTTAAAGAGATAGCATTTTGAAAGCCAAACTAGTCCATTTTGTGCCTGATTTCTGAGTTTGGTCAGCAGGTTCCTCTACATACGCATTTAGATGATGTGATCCCAATGTTATTTACTAGTAGAAATGAAACGTGAAAAAGTTTGGAGTTAGTACTTTCTAAACTGGTCACAGCAGAGTAAGCTCAGATGGCTAGTCGAACAGAACATCCTTAGGGAGACATAAGCCACCCCAGCGGCTGTGCGGGCAGAAAATCTCTAGGCAAAGTGATTCATCATGTGCAGCAAGATGACTGTGACATCTACAAATTCTTGCCTTGAGCAGCATGGTACATGCTACAAGGGACTGAGCGTCCTTAAAAACACCCATGCACATCCCAAAAGCTTCAGTAAGAAGGACACGTTGTAAATAACAGAACACTGGACACTAAAAATGTGCATGTTATTTTGCTTCCTGCAGTGGAAAACTATGGTGTTCCCCTTCAGCGTGTTTGAACCCATGCTGTTGACCTAACACAGAAATAAGCAATATTACAATTTTGCATTCAAACTCACTCTTTCAGAAGTAACCAAAGGGTGTTTTAACATCTGGCTCATATTCCTTTCTCTAATGTAGCTAAGCCACAGCCTTGCAGGTTTGTTTACAAGCTGGCCATCAATAAATGATTCTTTTTCAGTTTAAAACATATTTTCCTATAATGGCTTTTATTATCCTCTTGTCCATGCACTATAACTTCTAGCTCTTCTAACAGAGCATCAGAGAATGCACCTCCATTGCAATATGAGAACAAACAGTTTTGATCTTCCAAATCTAGTGCACAGCAATCTGTGCTGTGAAAGAGAATACTTACTGTACTACACAGCACCCCTGTTCACAATCTGCACTCAAAAGATCACTTGGAAGAGCCTGGTTTTGAATGTGCAGATGTCTCACATACAAGCACAAAGATCCACACTGAAACAGAGAAATACTCCTCTACCATGTTATTCCACCAACAGCACTGGCCAGTAACACATACACAGATAAAGCACCAAGAATAACAACAGAGCAAATGTGAAGAATGACGTTATGTTCTACATTTCAACAGCCAAGGAAATACCATACTGTAAATAACAGAGCATAATCAGATTTAAAACTTTCTTTATACTTCAGATGAAGAGAAAAAAGAGAAAAACTATCTACAAAAATCAACATACCTGCACAGAACCACAAAAAATGGCCTTAAAACAGTCAAAAACAGTCAACTGACCAAGGAAGACAATCAAGCCTGGTAAAGATGTAAAGACACGAAAAATCCCTACATGCAGCTGTGTGTAAGCCTGATGGAAGTGCCCAGGTGGAACAGTGTATTGATCCAGATGGGTGCATTCAGGGACAAAAACACAAGTTTAACCATACAGTAAAACTATACTAAAACTACACCCTATAGATTTGACAACAGGTGATTCTGTTGATGATTGTAATGTAAATTTAAGTTTACACTATTTTCTGCTTCTGATGTTTTGGCATTTTTGAAGGAAATATATTGGACCAACGACATACAATTGTGTTGCACTAAAACAAGAAAGCAACATAAAAGTACCATCAAGAAAACAAGAGAGATTCGACGTAAGGGCAGTGGCAGCTTTTAAAACGTAACTTTCATCTCAACAGCAGTGCTGAAATGGGTTATCAATGAAATAATGATGCTTTAGAGCACAAGTTAGAAGAGGAAAAAAAGTTGCTGGGGACTGGATAACATTTTCTCCTGATGAATCACTGCCTTTCAATTTGGTGTTTTATTTCATGTCGGTTTACTGGCATTTGCACTATGTCTCTATCATGAGACCAAGCTGTGCCTGTGCTGGAGGAAGAGAGGGAGGCACACAAACCAGCAGCTTGGAGGAGTACAATCAACAGGGAAGCTTGCCTCCTTCATACTGCAGAATGTCAACCAAGCACAAAAGAGCCAGCTAAACTCACTATCTTGAGTTCAAGGCATTTGTGCTCTGAATTTTCTTCTATGTAGGCAAAATGAGATGAATTGTACAGAAAATCCTGTACAAGGTGTTCATTATCTTTACTCTGTTTTAAATGTATTACTGAAAGCCCACTGTTAATTCCATATATATAAGCAAACTATCCTACATAAAATGCTTATGAACTGGAGAAACACATGGGCTTTTTCCCTCTGCCAGCAATCCATATTCCTTTTCATAGTTTGCAACTGTGCCACTTAATCAACAAAAACCAGCAGTATTTGTCTTCTGGCCCCTCTTCCTTTACCCCTGCTCCAAAACACTGGAGGAACAGGTTTACATTCAATTCATTTTTTACAAAGTTGTTGGGTTATTTTTACCAAGTACTTTTTGAACCACGCTTCTAGGAAGATACATTTCTAAAGTAATAGCAAAAATATAAATGAAATAAAGAACATACACATATACTGGACAAAAAAAATTCATTGTAATCGTGCACAAGGCATAGTGCCAGATAGCTGTCAAACAAAGGAACAAAATCATACAGTTGTTTGGCACTCAAGGCTGAAATCATCATGAAACATGCACTGTTTATAAATTGTCATTGATGAATAAAAGCAGTGAACAAAAAAATTAAAGGAAATGCAGCCAAGCACCAGAAAGACAAGCCAATCATTGCTCCTCCTCCCACCACTCTCAGCAATCAAACAAAACAAAATAACCCCCAAGTCCCCAGTATGCTGGGCAAGAACGACGCATCAGCGCAAGGTAAACTGAGCATTACACGAATGGCAGACTTCAGATTGTGCTCTCACAGCTCAGCCCAATGTACCCAGAAAAGTGATAGGCTCAGATGCCTAAAAATAAATGGCATGAGAATTTCTCAGCTTTGTTACTTATGAAGTAATATTTTAAATACTAGCAATACTAGTGACATTTATCTTGAGCTTAAGCCTATCTATCCCAGAAGATGTAAAGAAAAACTGTTTCAGTGTTGGTAAAACATACTGAAAGATCTTTTGCCACAGAACATAGCACTGCTGGGAAAAAAAAAAATCAGAAATAGTCTCAGCTATCACTGAGACGATTTAATTCACGTCAGGTGAAAGGATGACATATCCTTTGACTGAGTACAAAGTAAGACAGAATTGTATCCCAGAAAATAAGAGTTCAGTTTCTGATCTTGCGTATGCGTCTGATTTCAGTATCTTTCATACTTGAAGCTGTGCAATGATGCAACACATTTATATGGAAAAAAAATCTCCTCTAAAATTAAAGAGAAAACTTTATAAATATGCAAAAAAATCTTCATTTTTTGACCTAGATAACAGTAAGGTGTGCTAAACGCTTTCTTTAGAATAACAAATATATGAGCTTCTGCCAACTCCTCTGAAGTTAGGGTGACAATCAGAAGATTCTCTACAGTATTTCATAAGGCAATGCAACTTTTAAGATAGGTATGGCCTATTTAAGAAATATGGTTCTGTAAGGAATTATTTTCTCTAAATCTCTATTCAAGCAGGTTAATCAACCTGTACTTGAAGTTGGGTGCAGGCTCCAAATATATAAATTAAATCAAATCTGAGGTGACAGCTTGTAATGGACTAGCAGTATGTGAAACAAATAAAGGATGTCATAGGAAAGAAATGAATCCAGTCAGAAACAGAAGTGTTATTTATCACAGCAAAATTGTAAGTCAGACTTCACTTTGATCCTACAATGCAGAAATCATACTTAAAACTGCGGCACCCTCATAAAGAGTGTGTAAGTACACTTCTTCCTATCTCTGCACAAGTTTTTAACACACGATAAAATGTATTTATGATGCAGCCATGCACTTAAGTATTCAACGCAGACCAAAGGGATCAGCCTTGAAACTTCAAGGACTGTTAACAAGTCACAATGTTACTCTCAAGACTTCTGCTTTCTACATCCCATTGTATAAGAGGAGGAAATTTCAAGATGCCTTACTTGTAGTGCATTCATGCCACAAGTGCCAGGCTTATTTTAGAGATCCCTGTTACACTGGGAAGTAAACTAAAATTTTGTAATAGCTATTGTGAAGGTAGTACTGGTTTTGCACACAGCCTCAACACTCCCAATTTGAATTTACACATTACACATTTACATATCACGTATTTTAGTGCACTTGGTTCCCAGCTACCTTTAAGGCTTATGTCAGACCTCAGCAGTTTCAGGAAAAACTGTAAAATCAGTCTGAATTTATTTCCATAGTAACTGCTGTGATTCTTTCCCATTCCAATGAACTTTTTTTATTTCATCACTGAACTTAAGGCTAGTGTTTTCTTTAAAGGAATTAGTAACAGTAATCCCAAATACTGTCAGTTTCTTTATTCCTGTACATAACATAAAATCACAGTAAATGATGTATTAACTCATCTTCAGATGGGGGACCCCTTGTAAGCATCTTCCACAAACACACTCCGCAACCAAACAGCACCCTCCCTCCACCAAATGCCATCCTGGTAAGGCTTGCACTCATAAGGATAGCAAGGTTTCTATTTCTCAAAGTGACCCTTCATCTGGATGCCTAAGAAATAACTCATCAGAATTTTCAGCTGACTTCCCAATACACATACATGTGTTAGAGTGACAGAAACCACACACACAGCTGAAAGCCACCGTACTGTTTGCCTCTGGAAAAGCATAAAGACAGCAATCAAGGAAGGCTTGCATGTAAAGCAAGATACTGCCATCACCTAACAGCACAAGCTGCAGCATCTCTGGTCCTCTGCACATTGCTGTCACACAAAAATCTTTCATCCACTTTCCAGAACCAAAACTGTGGTGCAATGCTGGGCTGAAGTGAAAGTGTCCAGGCATTATTTTCAAAATCAAACTTTAAATATTTGTTTTCTTTTGGTGATCCTCATTCCATTAACCCACTCCATAACTGAAGCACTGCACACCTGCAGCAGCTTACAACTCTAGGGAAAACGCACAGGCCACTCGGGCAACTCACAAAACCAATAGTATTAGAAGTCCAATACCTTCGTGCACCTAAAAAGTGAAACTACGTCTTTTATAGGCTCACTCACACCATTTCATCCGGTTTGCTTTTAGCTCTGAGGTGTCCGCGTATCTAAACAAAGTCATGCTTCCAGCAGCAACAAACATTTAACTCACTAAAACCTATTCTCTCAAGAAAACTATTAACAACTTCAAATCATGTTAATGCAAATACTATAACACCCCAAATCACAAAAGCTACTTGTTTTGGCATGAGTAGCCTAGTTACATCATTTTGGTTGATCAGTTCAGGATTCAATCACTCGATACAAGCTGCTACATTTATTAAAAGCTGGACTGCTAGAGACTCACAGGCTGCAGCTTACGTGCACACAAGAATGAAAAAAAAATTAATGGAATGAAATAGAGATTAAGTAAATGATTTTTATGCACCTGGCGATAAGCAAACATCTTTATTGCAAAACAAAGACAAGCCAGGAAAAATTACAAAATTATCTTTTAATCACCAGTGAGCTTTCTACAGTCTCCTATTTGAACAGGATAATAGTTATTATGTAGATCCCTAAGCAACTGCCTCACGGGGAAGTTACATCACCAGTATGGGAAAGAGTCACCCTCCTCTCCCTGGAAAGGAGCTTGGCTCCTTCAGACAGACTGAAATTTAAAATCCTACAGCTTCACCCAGCTGATCCCATCCACTGGAACACATCTACAAGTGCCCAGGGATGGCAGGAACCACAGGAGAGAAATATGCCCTTTCAGCATTTCATGCACTGATGAGCCTTGTAACAGATAAACATACCCTACAGCAGCTAAACTGACATAACAAAGAGGAAATGCAAGACTTAAATTTTCATCAGATTGCCTCTGAAAAGGCGAATAAATAGTAGAGTACACTGTGAATAAATTGACACTCCAGTGTATCAGACTGCATTAACTAAAACCCAAGCTTTGCAGAACAAATTTTATTAGCACCAAAATATTTCAAAATTAGAAATCCTCAGACTTACGTGTTTGAATTCCCTCACTGGCAATTCAGAAGTGCTCAGTATGACAGAAATTCTGGGCTTAAGCATGAGGCCTTTTGGAAGGAGGCAACACTTTGTTTGCCTCCAACACAACCCACGCTAAGGCCCACTTCCTCTCCCGTCAGCAGGCAGTGCCAACACTTTCGCTGCCCGCAGGACACCAAACTGCAAGTTCTGCCTGTAGGACATACTGTGTCCTCTGTGAAGGTGCTTGTGGCACTAGTAGTATCCAGTGAAAAGGTACCACCTGCTCTTCATCATACAGTTTGATGGATTTTCAAGGACAGATTTCTTCACTTTCCTACTTGCCAAAAAAAGGCCCTTTTGATATTTTCCCTTGAACCTCAGACTAAGTCTACAAATGACTCCAGCACTGATTTGGAGACTATGACGATCTTGTAAACTTGCACAGCATTACCAGTGCTCGCTCAGGCTGAACTGCCACAGCAGTCACTTGTCAGGATCACACAGGGAGGGGAGGTGAGCACAGGGCACCTGCTCGCCCGGCTCCTCACCCGCTGGGGCAGGCAGCTGCTCCTACCTGCAGCCCCACACCTGAGCACCACCAGAGGAGGGAGTGGGGCTGCCTGCCCCTCTGCCACAGCTGCTGGCAGGAGGAGGATCAGCCTCTCCAGGGAGAGTGAGCACAGGCGGACACCTGCTACAGCACAGCGTTACCAGGGATGCGAGACCCCACTACATCTGCGGAAAGCCTTAAGATATTACTGTGTTTAAAGAAATGTTAGGAAAGCTATTTGATTGAAATATTACTGTAAACAGAAGGGAAAACTGAGCTTAACACAGACTCTTGTGAGCAAAAACCCAAGGGTAAAAATGCCCTGCACTTAGCACTTTCACTAAATGACTGTGTAATTTAATTTCCCAGAAACCCATTAGCTTTCACAAAAGGAAAATGAAGAGCAGATGAGAGCAATTCTTTGGTGTGAGTGGAATTTATTTAATGTAATACCTGGGGAAAAAAAAGAAAATATAAATCTGAAATGGTACCAAGAGATACAAAACATTGTAACTAGAAAGCTTCAGCCTGCAGATCAGCACAGTAACCAGTAAGCCAGGTCCAAGGTTTTCAAGGTTTTACAGGTATGACTGACAAGAAGAGTCTGCCTCTGCCTAACAGGCCATGCCAGAGCTGGGACACAGGCAGCTGTCCCCAGAACAAAAGGATTACTAGTATTTAAAACAAACAAAACAGGGCAGAGGGGGAGAGAGAGAATGAGGAGGAACACACCTGCAATTTACAGTGATTTATATATATGAAACAATTCTAGAAGAAAGGTAGAATCATTGAAATTTAGCTTAAAACGATTCTCTGAGTTTGAAATTTTCATTATAAACACCAAAACACTATAAAATTCATATTAGGCTGTTAGCCGATGTATAATATCATCTACAGAGGGTCAATCAAGCAATTAAGCACAGTGCCAAAAGGAGAACAAACATTCTTACATGAAAATGTAAATATAAAACTTCCATTTGCCAGGTTCATTATATGCAACTATTGTGGAAAAATAATTTAGAAGGAAAAACAGAACATACAGCGATGTGAAGCAACAAGACGTGCAGCTTTAGTGGGGTGAAGCAAGAGCAACACTTTGAGAAACACAGCCATGATGTATTACATGTAGATGAGTCAGCATCTCGGTATTTTTAGCTTTAATAATCAAAACAATAAATGATTCGCTACAATGTAAACATAATGCTGTGAAACTACATTACTGTAACTGCATACTGAAACAGCTACTGTCAAGTGAATTTCAAGGAAGTTTTCAATCTATGGTTTGTGGTGGACAAATGTCTTAGAGCAGCCCAATACCCTTGAGTACTGTAACTGTGGATGATTTTAACTTGGCCTTTTTTACTAAGAAAAGTTTTTCTGAACTCGCAGCCTACACTAACATTTCACAGGTAATTATGTGAAGCTTATTAGCTCTCCTTAACAATTTTCTTTAAACTTATTGCCCTCCTCCTGCAAAATGAGATGAACTGAAGCACTTGGTATAATCTTTGCTGTGCCCCTATTTTGTTACTGTCTTCTTTTAAAGTTTTCCTCTTTTTTCCCCTAATGATTTCTCTGAAGGATACAAAATATTTTGCCTCCACTGTTCTCCAAGTTAATCCCAATGTAACTGTGTACAACATATTTCAGATCAATCTTCCCACTGCTCATATCTCTGGAGATCATTTCCCTTGTGATGCCCATTTTATTCCATGTGTGAAGATTAGTAATAACTACAGAATTCAATTCAAGGAAATCTAACTATTATTTTGGACAAGTATAAGGCCTGCCGACACACTACTCGCATCTGTCCTCTCCTTTCGTAAAGGTAATTAAAGCAAGATTCCTAGCAAAAGCTATAATGGCATCATTCTTAACATTTGCCATTTTAATAACTATTTACCCTTGCTTCCTTCCTTTTATTGCTTTCCCCATCATAAAGCCATTTGATAATAAGGTCTATCTCTACAATTTAAAATTTCTTTTATTGAAGAGCTACTGAGAAAGAAAACCAGAAGTTTTCCTGAAGATCAGCTAGGTTCTTAATTGAAATAATTCAGATCAACATCTTCTTTTACTTGTATTTTGAAGTTCAAAAGTCTCCCCTTTTACCAAGGATAACCTTTGCAATTTAAGGTTTAAAAGGCTTACATCACCTGTTCAGGAACACCATCAATACTGGAAAGCTTACTGAATCTTCAGCTATTTACCATGTCACTTCAAAAAAATGCCTGTAATGCTCATCTTTAAAAACACTTACCACTGGGACACTTAACTTACAATTCAAACAATAGATTTTAGAACAAAAGTTAGACATAGCAATGTCACTAGTTTGAAAGACGCAATAGCAGAAGCACAGTTGCTCTTACAAACCGACACAACCCAGCAATCAAGGCAACTAAGTGAACAGTAACTCTAAAATCAGAAGACATCCCCAATCCAGATATTGATCACTCATTTACATGATTAATCCACAAAATGAGTCTTCAGTTTCACAGTAACTTGAAAGACAATTCACAGAATCTGGCTTCGACCCATCAAGCACCTCTCTGCTCCTGCTACCCTTCGCTCCAACTGGCAGATTCTACCCAACACATACGCATTAACCACCTGCTACACTGATACAAGACAGTTAAACACTAATACAGGATAATACCATAATAAGCGGTGTATGTATATGTAATTTATTTGGAAACCCTGTTTTGTGAAGCCTGATGACAAGCCACCTGAGTGATTCAAGCACATCAAATACAAATGACATTCAAGGGATCCAGACAGCAAAAACCCCAGAATTTATTACTTGGCTTTCACTAAGGAGTACTCTGTTTGCTTCCTTCATGTTTTTATTTCAGGGTTATCCTTTATATTCACACTATAGAGTATAAGAAACTATATTTTGATTAATAATCTGAATAATTTATAGCTCTAATTACTGTAATAATACTAACTGAGGTGTGTCTTGACTTCCCTGCATACACGTAATGCTGACCCTAATAAAATACTACATCCATAACTAGTGCAGAGTTAAGTTTGCTAGCAACAGTTACCACCTCACTAGGACACTAATAGAGGTGACTGTTACAGCATCCACAGATGATAGGAAATAAGCTAGTAATTATGACCCTGCAAATGGTCTTTGACAGTGAGTAGGTGAGCCCAGAAAGATGCAAATGATCTAAAATCCTTCATTCCTGTACATTCATAGTTTCCTATGACAACAGTTTCCAGTTATCTTGGTTGCCAAGTCTTTAAACTCTGTGACTAGCTCCGAAACACCCAGAGCTCTAAAATTTAACCAAATTAAACTGTAAAGCAACTAGCAAAAGAAATAATGGTAAAACAAGGAAGTATACTTTAAAGAAAACTTGGAAAAATGATTTGTCTCTCTACTTCAAGCAACCAATTTTAACACAGCAAGCTTACATTCACAACCACCATCTTTTCACTCACTATTGACTAAAATTTTTAATGACATTTTATCATGTGTAAGCCTGTGGAACTGTGTAGGACACAGATGATGAACACTGAGCACTAAAGTTTTGCCTTTATCCTTTTTGTCTCTTGTGAAAGAACACATACTCAAAAAGAAATGAAATCACCCACTTCAAATTTCAGGACATACCAACAGAAATCTGGTTAAGCTATATACAAGAATGATCTGCTTTCTTCCTGGTAAGCAGAAGTAGAAAAGCTCTGTAGAATAAAGTCCAGGGAACAGTACAACAGAAGACACACTACCGCATACTCAAAGGGTCCTAGCAAAAAGTGACCTCTACTTGCAACAGCAGCGTACTAAAAGACAGCATAATTGCAGAGAAAGAATCTCATATCCTTGTGAATAGTTTTCTAGAATGTAATTAAACCAGAAAGTGTTGAATAAGCAAAGATTATCCAGTCTAAATGAAGCTACAATACCACCAATATATCTTAGCCTGATTTTCTACATATCTCTATGGATACCAACAGACTATGGTGGTGCCAAGAGGATTCAGTGGCTTTACTTAAAATACAAGCAACGGCCCTTCTTTTTTTATACTAACAAATCAACAGGATAATTCTGGAATTCATTAGGGAAGAACACTAACCAATCCAACATAATAGCTTTACTTCCTCTGCAAAACACTTCAAAAAATATCTAAATGAATATGGAAATGCATCTTTCTGTGGTAAATTGTTCATTATTGAATCATTATCAACTCTTGTTAGACAAAATTTCCCTCTTTTGCAATGTACAAGATCATTAAAATGTTTGAGAGCTCCATCATGAAAGACAGTGCCACTTTATAATACGCTATCTCTTCAGGCAAATATGCTTACGGCTGAACATAATACACAAAATAACAACATCCCCTTGACACACAATTTTTTCTTTTAATGGTGCTCTTAAGTGTTGACAGCAATGGTGAAATATGTTGTTTCTCTTTCTTTTTTATTTTTTTAAATAGTTTTTAACTATTTCAGAGATGTATTTCAGTCATGATAGAATGTTGGGAAGGAATGCGTTTCTTACGTCTTCAGCATGCAACCCCAGATGCTCCATCTTTCTATTAGCCTAGTGAGATACTGCCTATAAGCTCATCAAGTTCATGTTCTTATTCTCCATCCCCTTTTACCGTCAGAGACTAATCAAACTGATGCACCAAAAATCATCTACAGTAACTAATAAAATGGATGTTTTCATCCTGTTTATAGGAATGTGTCTGCAATTTAATGCTACACAAAAAAATACTACATAGTTTAAGAAACAAGAAATCTCATTTTCTTTTCAATAATAGATATAAACACAGACATACTACATAAAAAACTACTACTCAATGTTTCTATGTAGCTTTTATCATTATTCTTGTCAAGCTTTCAGCATCAAGTTCAGATACACTGCAAAAATTCCTGATGTGAAAGTATGATATACAAAGCTGCATCCTTTACTGTAAGTAAAATGAATATAATTTTTTGTTCTGACAAGCCAAAAACCACAGGTCGAATATTGTTAAAAGCATACTTTCAGAGTTTTGAGGTGTACATTTCTCATAGATATATACTGCAAGCTTTCTAGAACTCCTTGCTACATACAGACTGAAATGAAATACTATTGCTCCAACAGAATAAAATCTGTAACAACTGTTAGCCATAAAGCATTACAAAACTATTTCAGCTCACAACTGCTTTGGGCAACTGACACTCACATCTTGCAATTCATTAGATCTCTCTATAAAACAATCTCAATGGAGGCTTCTTCTCAAATCTGTATTAAGGATGTAATTTATTATGTCTAATGGAATCACCTTGCCATCTCTTCAATAAAAATGAAAAACTAAGAAGACAGTTTCTTCAGGTGCTTAGAGGTATGTATTGTTTAGAAATTGGATGTCCCAAAATAAAACCATGAACAATTAAGTGAACAGTTAAACTTTGGCAATACAAATGAAAAAAAAAAAAATAAAAATTAAACTTTGCTATGTATTTTTGCAAAATAAAAATCAGTGTCAACTACAAAGCCTAGAGCCATTCCATACGTGCCACCGATCAAAACACTGGCGAGGCAATTGAAGGAACTTGCCTTTTTAGTCTCTTGTATTTAAGAAAGGACAAAATATTTGAAACCATATTAGGGGGACACTCTACTCTGCTTTATCAAAATAATTGAGGGAAACTTCATTTTAGCTTTACTGTCTTCAAATATAAGTATCATTGATCAATTGACATGAACTCTAAACAAAGACCACAGACATTTCCATTTTCAATTTACATAGTTTTAGGTTCATATAGAGGTTTAAACAAAATTTTTATTTCAGCAATAGCTGTGCTTTGTCTCCTCTCTTTGGGAGAAATTAAAAGTAGTAAACAAAGACTGAGCAAAGTAGAAAGATTTCCAAAAGAAATTGCAGACCACCAGGATTTGGATTTAGGTAATCCACTTAGATTACCATGGCTATGTCTTAAAAGGACAATACTGTGATCAAAAAATAGGTCATGTCTACAAGACAATATATAAGTGAAACAATGGCAAATGTACAAACTCAGTTCAGAGTTATCCCTAGGTTTAAGATGAAAAGAAAAAAAAAAAAAAAGTGCCAAAGCCATGTACTGCCAAGCAACAAGTATTTTAAAATCAACATTTTTAAGATCTAAACTGGAATAGGAGAAGAGTTTCAAAAAAGTTCCATAAATATATTAACACGTTTCAGGTAGCACAAGTGCAGGCAATGAAGAAAAAGCTTTCAGTACCTAAACCCACCATGTAATACACATTTTGTTTGTTTTGCCAGTTTCAAAAATAGAAAATGCTGGACACCCACAGGCTTGGACACAGTGACAACATTTGCCTTGCAAAAAAGGAGTTTGCAGCTATTTGTTAGAAGTGACAACGTTCCTAGCACAATAAATATCAAAGAAATCAGAGAACTAAAAATAAGAGGCAAGACCTCAAATGATTAACTGAAGAAAAGCCTAAAGTAAGTTGGTAGATGGTTCAGTAATCGATAGCATTAGAAAAACAAGCTTTTTTTTTAAAAAAAAATGTTCAAATTAAAATTTTGTATAGATGTCTTCTCACAAAAGTTAAAGGATGGTCTTGAAATAATTTAGAATTCACAGAAGAAACATAAAAATCAAATATAAATATAGCTGCTTTCTAGATCAACTCAAGAAAATCTAGGTTGTTTTTCCTTCGAAAAACTCCTGGCCAATGTCTTTATGAGGGATTTGCCCAACATAAAAAGATTTCCATAGGAAAGTTAGTATTGCTATGAGAAACAGCAACTTCCAGATGCTTGACATGTCAGGCCTAGACAAGAGAATGAAAAATGTCTCTTTCTGACCAAAGAGGCTTTGAGGGGATACTCGTAAAGAATTACCTACTTACCCATCAGATTTGAGTTCATGAAAGGTGTCGGGGACAATCCTTCATGGGGCCCTAATCGACTGTCATTCAAGTGATCACTGTAATGAGGACTGTCTGCAAAACCCTAGAGAAAAAAAAGAAAGAGACCAGAGTATTAAACAGATTATTTGGCAGCCCTGCTAATTGAGCGTAATGACACTTTCCTAATTAAATGTGTGGAATCGCAATTGGTCATTAATCACTAAAGTTGGCTTTGCATCTATCTCACAGAAATTACTCCCTGCCCGTATTTTACCTTTTCCCCCCTCTTTCCTTTCTGCCCCATCAAAAAGAAACCACGTAATTTCTTAATAAGCTGTGTCCTTGTGGACAATATTTCTAGAAATTGAATAATACCAAGATATGTTGATATTTGAATCCTCTTAGTGATAAGTCACTCACCACTGAGAGGACAGAATTAGTCTGGAGAACCTAAAACTGTTTCTCCCCCCCCCCCTTTGTTTCTCTTTGCATTAATAAAACACAGTAAAAAGGTCAGGAAGAGAAAGGACTTTCCTGACATTAGGAAAAAATATTAGTGCAAATGAGAAGAAGGAATTCATTTCCCCTTGCAGCCTGCTATTAATGTTACAGATTAATAGGCATTTTGACCCTATCACATTACTAAATGGCATAGCTCACTGACAAAAGGTTTACTTCCAAACAGTGATCAAATAAACAACTTTGTCACCTGATTTGCACTCAAAACTGAAAAACTGTTTGCACTTTTCCAGCATTTGTAGAGCAAACTTAGCAGGCTTGGAGCAACCCTCTCCCAGTCCAGAAACACTGTCTTATTGAAAGCTTGCACCAAAGGCATACAGACCAAAACCACAGAAACCCTTGGATGCACATTATTTAATTAACCCAATTACTTAAAGTTCTTTTGTACATTACAAAATGCTTTCAGCTTTTCCATATAAAGATATGAATATGGAATTTGACATTCAGACTGATCAGATGTGCACTGAATCTCTTATTCTACCAAAACATGACAGACCTGACACTCAAAATTGCACCTCCTTTGTAGCCAAAGTTTTGAAAAGCATTTTGCTAATCTTATAATTCGCACTTTAATTTCTCTAAGTCTGGCAGAGAGAAAACTAAAACTCAGGCCCAGTTAAAGGGGAGGGAAGTGGAAACTGTTCACAGCTACAAGAAACCATCCCAAGTGCCCTGGGACTATAAAATCATCAATCACTGAACATTCATCATTTTTGCAGACCACAGGCTCACATTCAAGACAACATTAATGGGGCTGAAACAGGCCTCACTATCTTTGCAGGCGTGCTGTCAGTTCTACCAAAGGACTAGTAACTGAAGGCTAAATAACTGTCAAATCACTACTGCTGCTTATGGATGCATGTCACAAGTCTGGCTGCTATTTGGCTTTAAAAGTAATCTTCTAGGAGTCCCAACTCCCATATGAATCTTCATCTGACTTAATCTACTTCAGAATCAGTGATACACATGTGATAGGCATTCAGAAACAATCTTAGTGACATTTACAACTTGGTTACGACCACAAGGGTGTCCTCTGGTAACCATGACCTAGCCCCGTCTGTCAGACAAGCAGCATGTAGCAGCAGCTGCCAAGGAAATGGAGTGGCTCCTAGCTAAGGTCACCACATGTGGTTTGCTTTTATTCTGAAATAAAACAAAAAAGAAATTAAAGCTGCTGAATGAAGAAAAAAAATACAGCTCCTAGGTAGGTAGTTTCCTATTTGGCTCTCTGCTTGTATCATGGGGGTTTAAAAAAAACCTTTAGCCCTAAGACAGTACTTCAATTATATATATATTTTTTTAAGTAAAACGCTGGAACGGACACTATCAATAAAAGAGAATCATTCTGTCAGACATTCAGGAGTGCTACCTAGATGAGCCCCAGAAACTGACATCTTCAAGAGATCTTTACTTACAAATAATAAAACTACTGGAAATGTAACAAGAATCATTTCATACATGGCTATACATCATACAGTACAACCTCCCTAACACACAAGGATTAGTAATGCCCCTCCCCAAGTTAATATGCATATTTCCCCTTCCCCCCCTCACCCCCCAAAAAAAAAATAATTGAGGAACTGGAGAACTGGATGGGTAGTTTACACAGAAAGGAACGTTCTCCCTTCTACTGCCAGAATTCCTTCAAATAATCCTTTGCATCACGTTCTTCTCATATCCTCTCAGTTTCCCAAATGCCCTGCAACCAATTACCACAGCATCAAAATTACATTTCTACACCACTAAACAAATCTACCTGAAATACTGCTTCAAGCCCTTCACAGCACTAAAACCATAGAAAACAGATTATTTACCATAGGGGGGAAAAAATGTTCTACAGCATAGGCAAGCACAATTGTTTTTTCTGCGCTAGGATTAAATTCCTAAAATTAGATGTCAGGCATTTTATTCTTTGTCACGCACTACAGAATTTACACTTGTGAAAGTGTAACCTCTCTCAGCCTTCATCTACAGTAGACCTACATAAAGAGGTCTTCACTTGGCTATCAACCATGACATGAGTTATTCAGAGTCTTAGTAATGAGTTATGGATTATCAGCTCAAGCAGCAGTCTTCTTTCGGATTAGAAACCCTGGACTGATTCCCACATAACTCACCCATATTAAATGCACACGAAATAACCACAAAGACATGCAGTTTTAACAAATTTCTTCTGCACTTCACAAAAACAAATTAAGCAAAATCTGAAGAATTCTAAGAACAATGATTTAAATTACATAGAGGTATGTCAGAGTATTCCTCACACCTAAGCTGTACTTCAAATAAAATTGCATTTGTGATAACAATACAGGTGTAGAACCAAGGAATGGTAACTTACATAATAAAAAAAGCATAAAATTCTACTGGGAAGAGCTATAATCAGTCATAGATAAAAGCTTTAGAAGCTTCCAATAGCTTCTGAAAAGCTACTGGAATCTTCTAGTCATACAATCAAGGCTTAAAAATGTATTTAAAAAATACGATAGTACAAATGGACAACATGTTTACTGCTTGAAGAGGAATGCAGTAGAGATCCTTAAAAACTCTGTCAGCAGCACCTATAAAGGACAGTGGTTTATTAGAAGGATATCCCACCTGTGTGACTGAGTAACAAAGAGAACACACCATCAGCTGGCATGTGAACTCACCTCTCATAGCAAAAGCAACAGAAGGTGGTAGTGGTGATTTATGTGCACCATATTCTATCAGAGCCCCTTTTCAAATCTATGTTTTAAAGAAGACTCAATAACATAGGTAAATATCATTCTTTCTTTCTGAGAAAGGAAGGAAATTTCAGTTCATGACAATTTTGAAGACTCATCTGAAAGGGGACTCACTTGATCATAGCTAAATACTGACTCCGAGGAGAAATAGAAGCTAATCAGTTACACCAAAAGCTATTCTCCCCCTTGGGAAGAGCTATTCAGTGGTACATACTCTGAGCTGGCTCTGCTGGAACAGGGTGGTGATGTCATTCTTGGACCACAGGTGGGCTTCCAAAGCCCTTTGGAGCATTGCTGCCTACTGTTACCTGTGAGGCAAGCTTGAAATAGAAAAGCTGGAAGGAGACACTTCATGCTGAGTACACATCCCCACTTCTGCCAAACTTCCTCCCCAGCAAACATACCAATGGATTAGCATGCATCAGAGCACACAGTTTTAGTATTTAGCAAGTAACTATCAAAAAGTCTGCAAAATAGGTGTTACTGATAAATTTATTTTCTGTTCGAAGTACCCTATTCTGAAGTGACAGCAGACAGCTAGGGACATTCTTCTGTCTGCAGAAAGAAAGCTGGTTTTGACTATGATAACCTTCCAGTATCTAAAGAGGGCCTACAAGAAACCTAGAGAGGCACTTTTTACAAGGGCATGAAGGGACAGGACAAGTGGGAATGGCTTTAAACTGAAAGGGAGGGGGGCAGGGGGAATTTAGATTTTTCCCTGGGTGGGGATTTAGATGCTTCCCTACCAGGGTGGTGAGGCACTGGCACAGGCTGCCCAGAGAAGTTGGGGCTGTCCCATCCCTGACAATGTTCAAGGCCAGGTTAGATGGGGCTTGGAGAAACCTGCTCTAGTAGAAGGTGTCCCTGCCTGTGGCAGGGGCTTGGCACTAGATGACATTTAAGGTCCCTTCCAACCCAAACCATTCTGTGATTAGATGCCACAACTGTAAACTCAAAACCATCTTGTTTTGACTACCTCTTACATAGCTACTACAAAAGCAAGCAGGAAGGCAAAGTTTTGCCAAAGGAAGGCAAAACCTTTCTTTCTGTACGACAGTGCAGAGCCCCAATAAGGTCTAATGGGGGCTGACTGTTCCCTTGTATGCTGCTGTATTTTGTAATGTTGTCATCAGTCACTCTGCACCTGGATTTCAATCTGACTGCATGCTTGTGATCAGAAAGACAAAGTCAGACATGTCTACAAACAAAAGCAACAAGTATCATCCATCAATAATACCTGTCATGAAATGCAGCTGAAAGACTACTGCTAATTAACTCTGCAATGTAATTGAGTAGCAAAGGCACTCTCAATGTTGAATGCTCTAACATTTTATCAATTTTTCAGGTATTTCATTGGGTTAGAGTGATGTTCTCTAAGCAACAAACACGATCCAACCAACCAAAAACCAACAACAGTTGCAAGTTTTCATTCCCACCTTTTCTGCAGAAGATGCCCCAAGTGTCCAAGTAATTTAGTCTTTACCAGGAGCATGTCCCATGCACAGGTATGCTAACACCACTAAACCAATTGAAAATGAGACTGTTTACAAAATCATAAATAGTTGTATGCAGGACACATGAAAATTATCTTACAGAATGTATTTCTCTAGAACAGAGAAAACACACTCCCTCAGCACATTCATCCTACCATACCATAAGGGAAGGCCTGATACAATGAAACAATGCCCCATTTTACAAAATGGAACAGTAATGAACCTCCTAAAACTCAGTGTCTTTTAATGACCATTAAGGTTCTGACATTTTGGATTAAGTCAATCAGAGAACTCACCTAGGAACAAGTAAAGAAGCCTACTCAGCTCACTATTTCTACCCCTTTTCATTGCAATGCTTCCAGGGCTTCTGGAAGATTCACCCTCTCCCTTTTGCTTCCACTTCAAAAACATAAAGCTATTGTCTCTTTGTAATTGCTTTCTGAAGTCACACCAGGATTTGTCCATGCTTAAGAAAAACTGTATTCCTCACTCTTAACCCAAGTTGGTTGGTTGGTTGTTTTTAAATAAGTACAACATCCTAACTCCACTTGGGAGTAAAATCTGAAAACTGACTGGAAACAGTGTAACTACATGGTACACTGTTTTCTCTTGCATTTATTGACTTCATGGAACAACTTCTTCCCATACAGTCAGCTACTCCTCAGCACTTTATTTCTCCAAGTCCATGAAAGTAGAGAACACAGGCACTGTTTCCTTGTTCCTCCTCCCTTACCCCAAGCCCTCTCCTACACAAGTCCCTGCAACCAGACCAAAATCAGACCCAGCTGTAGCTCATGATCAAGCTGCCAGATCAGTAAGTGGGTATTTGCATTTTAGCAACTGACAGTATAGCTCAATTATTGCCTTTAAACTTAAACCATCAAATTTTCACTAAAATGGTTGACTTCACAGTTTGATGTGGCTGAAAGATTAAGTTTAATAAAGGCTGCTTCCGATTCCTTGAGTTTTACAAGTTTGGCTGACATTAACTAACAAACATTCTTTAAAACTCAGGAACACTGAAGTCTCTTCCGAGCTAAATTTGGCCATGATCATATGAATCAGGCAACAGTCATCTAAATGACTAATGTATAAATGAATGACAATGAATCTACTGATGAAATCCACTTTATTTTGGATTATCTGCCTCTCCAAACTAATCTGAGATTCTGAAGACAAACAAGAGGGAAAATACTCAAGAGGGGAAGGAGTGGGGGAAGAAAGCAAGATGCAGAGACTGACTACACCCAGGAACATTGTGGTGAGTCACTGACTGAAGATTAGACATGAGGCTCTGGGCAATAGCCATACCAAGGTGTCCTAGCTAATTTAAAAGATTATGGATTATGTGATCATGTATGCTTCCAGAAATAAACAACCGTCTTTTCTGGAAAGAGTATTTCCAGACATTGAGGGGGAAAGAGGGCAATCATGTATGGAGCAGACGGACAAGAATGTTAGACTCCCTACACCCTTTAGATCATTTCATCCATGTTACTGCCAGTTGCCTGCTACAACGCAAAGACTAAGAGACTGAGCTGAAGACCCATCTGGTGTGTCACAAAACAACCACCTCTTCCCTCTGCAGACCCCATGCATGCCATGTCCCAGCCTGCTGAGAACAGGCAGACTTTAGCCCCATCTCGCTTTACTGTGCAAAAAACTTGGATAACTCCTGAACAGGGGAATTAATGCAGTTAGCTGATGGAGACCACCCAACTGCAACAGAAACAAGGAACTGTACACTTTCTAGTTTTAATTCTGGTTCCCTTTCACTATCAGCAGGTATTAACATTCCACTACAGTATCCTAAAGACAGAAACATAGCCTTTTATATTACTTGGTAACCTGCTACACAGGGTGGTGCTGAGGAAAAGCAGGTATCACTATCCCAGATTTCAGGTATTATTGGGAAAAGTCAAGACAGCTTTTGCAAGTACCCTCCAAGCAATCACCATAAGAAGTTATGTGCTTTGTAAGAGAGCTGTAAAAAGTTTTATTAACTTATTTCCACACATCAAATTGAAATAGATGAAAGCTACATGTGCAGGAATGGAGTATGAAAACAACTGGAACATGGTTTACTTTATTTAACCTGATAGAGCTTTGGAAGGGAGAGTGGGATACAACACACTGAACAAAGAATCTACTTTGAAATAATTACTATTTTCTCCAGTTGCAAATCTATTTCCAGTAAGTTAACTCAGTAAATGATGAATCGGATTTTGAACTGCTAGAACCAATGGCCAATTACACCTCTCTAACCTCTCCTGAGACAACAACTATCAACGCGATATGAAATGGGATAATTCCCCAGCCACACGGAAAATGAGTCCATGAACAGATCCCAATACTAATTTCAATAGATAGGCAATCGCCATAAAAACAAACAAAATAAAAACCAGAACACAGTTCTCCAGTATAGAGTGAAAACAGATTTTTCTAGCTCTTATCTAGGCTATAAAGCAGGAAATAATACAGGTACAGTGAATATACTATCAATAAATGCTTAGAGACAATACTTAAAAACCTACCTAAAGCATTCAGAACTTACATGTCAGAACTTGCTTTGAGAAGTGTTGCCCAATAAATCAGATTACAAAGCAAGCTGCCTTTGTAAACATGTCCTGTGCACTGAATATGGAATATTTAATTTTACCTTTGATTTTACACTGAATCATCTGCTTACTTATATCTCAAGAAAAGCAAATAACCAGAAGAACCACCAAACAACCTCCATCACCCACAAAAAAAAACACCAACAGAGACAAAAAGGACACAAATACAACAGATTTGATAACGCTTACTTTATTTCTGTATCCCTCTTGTTTTGCTATTTTAGCAGCCTCCTTTCCTGTTAAGTACCTGAGATCAAGAGGTATAAAAAGTATACTATCTCAAAACCTGCTAGCTCATTACTATTTTTTGACTTCTTCACAAATGAAAAGCATTACTGGGGAGGGAAGAATAGTTGAGGCATACAGTATTTAGGGTCCAATTTATGTCTGAGTATTTTACATACAACACAGGGCATTACCTGTTGACAACTTGTTGACTAATGCTACAAAACCATCTAAATCTAGCAGTGGTATCTTGATCTGTTCAACTCTGGCTTCAAGCAGATATAGCAGAGTTACACAAATGAAAAGGATAAACTGCATACTCAGTACTGAAGCTACCTTCTGTGTTAAATCAGTTCAAAATATACTCTCAGCTTTTAGTGCAATGTACATGGCGGAAGATACTTAAAACACTCAGCATTCAGATTTTGGAAGAGAGCAACCTCAGCTAATTTATGCTACATTTTTTTATTGGTTTCAATGACGTGTGTTTATGTAAAAAGACTAGCAAGCAAATGTCTCATGAAAAATATTTTTATATTTGCTTGGTTTGCAGACAGCTTCTCTTATTGCAAAGACACGTTACAACAAAATCAAAACAATGGAAGAAAACCTCAGAAAGCAGGATTCTTCATGAAATAAAACCAATCATTAGCCACACCACAACAAAAACTGGTAGATGTTTAATTAAAGGCAATGTATATCCCAAAAAACATGGCAACACCATTCTGTTGCTGCATTATGAGTATAATTTACAACTCCCAAATAGAGTAGAAAAGCTAAAACGTTCAGAATCATCTCACAACAGGAAGATGAAATTTTCATATGCTGCAGTGCAGCAAACATGCCACTTGGTTCAAGCACCTCAGAATTTGCCTCAGAGAGCTCACTAGAGTAAGGCTTTCACAAAGCAGCTTTACAGTCCTCTGCAACAAACTAAGAGCCAGCTACGCTTCTAATGCAAGGGATTATGAACATGTGCAAAAATACATCACTTAGCTAAGGGAGGGACCTGCATACATCAACCGGAAGGCAATCACTAAAAAAACACCACTGTTGCATATACAGAAGTAAAAGCGAGCTTGAAGAGCTGGAAGAATAACAAGCACCACAAGCGAGAACACTGTTTAGCTAGTAGGTAACAAAAACCAAGGCTCTAACAAAGTTTTCTCAAGTTTGCAGTGGTTCTCAGCCTTCAATATTAGTTTAAACCACTACTGAAATAAGAGTTTGTTAGCTTTTCATACAGTATTACCAGAGACTCTTAAAATAAACTGCTATAGAAAACAAGAGAAGGAGCTTTTGTGAATTCATTACTGATCACAAAATACCTGAACACTCCACCCCAAGCTCAGGAATATGTGACCAGTCTTCACACAGTGAAGTTACCAATGTGTTTTCCCCACTTTTGCCAAAAAATGTACTCAGCCCAGTGGTCTTTAATGTTTACATGAATAAATCAAAAAGACTGGGAAAACAAAGAGATAGCAAAGTTTGTTGATCACAAAAAACCATTCATGAATAACCCTCACTAAAGTTAGTGTGGAATTGCAAAGCAAGTTCTTCACGCAATTGGTAATAAAACAGCAGACAGAGTCTGGTGTAAATGAGTACAAAATGAGCATGGTAAAAAATAACTCAATGTAATTGTAATAACAATGTGGTAACAACTGTACAAAGTAAGAAAAAAATCTTTTTCTACACAGCTTTTGAAACATTAGAGCTCAGTAATGGTCAAAGTATCAAAACTTAATAATTTCATTCTCTGTTCCTTTCTTGCTTATTACTATGTCATGCAGAAATTGATGTTATACCCTCATCTCAACTAGTACAAGCTCAAACACCCTAAATTTTGGGTTATTCAGAAAAAGCAGAAGAATTTCAGAGAATGGCACCAAGAACTAACCACAGGTTAGGAGAAGTTGCTATACAAGCAGAGACCAATAGATTGTGATTCTTCAATATGGTGGAGGAGAAGAGAGACACAGAAGTGGTATCTAAAATAAAGCTGTTTGTTTAAAAAAAAAAAACCAAAATAAAGCACACCAGTAACAACTGATCGTTACTATTTGGAAATAGGAACATGGCAGAAATCAGAGAAATCACTGATCAGCACACTTAAGACAAAAGCATAAATATTTTTGCCAAAAAAACCCACTTTTAATTCTTGCCAAAACTGTAAGCAAAGTCAGGGGGAAAAAAAAACTAAACCAAAACCAAACAAAAAAAATCACAACTCACAGAGAACAATTCCACCAAGAGCTGTAAGAACAAGGTCCAAATTGTCAGCTCTGCCCAGGAAACCTCCTAGGCCCCCAAGTACTGTGCATCTCAGGAGAGTATGACAGTAAAGGTGGCAAAATATTTGACCTATTCTTAAGACTCCTCTTAAGCATCACTTCCGGACACAATCAGACCATCTATACTGACCTGAACAGACCTTCAGTGGGAGCTGGGAAAGGAAGATCTCCTTTAGCCAGTCTTCCACCATCTCATTTAATTAGCTTTAACAGGTATGTACTTAACTGTCACCAAATTCCAATTCTATTTAACTGGAAATTGCTTATCTTTATGTGCCTTTGGAAATTCCAGCCAATACTGTGACAACAATTTAAGTTCTTAAACAGTTTGGGTCCATGTATTGTGAACTTTAAAGAAAAACCCCAGCAGCAGGCTGCAGGCAAATTTAAAAATAAATTACCACACTCCAGATAAAAAGAAGAAATGGTACCTCTTGAGGTTTCAACTTTTCTATGTCTGTGGAGAGGTCTGAGCTTTTTCCATGAAGACTGCCATTTTCCTGTGAACAGGCAAGCAATAAGAACAATTAGGACAAGAATAACATTTTATATTGAAATTACAGAAAAAAAGCACTGAATTTTCAAACTGAACATGTAAACCAATTGTAACTTATTTAAAAACTGTACGTTAACCACAAGCCCTGCCTCCTGGGAAAATCTGATCTATATTCTTAAAATATAGACCCACACACTCATTTCAGCTTTTCCTCAAAGTCATCCAATCTGGCAGCAGATGAAGTAGCAGAACTTATCTTTATTCAAAATTCTGAGCCAGGAGTGCAAAGCATTTCATTAGTTGAAAGAAAATTAAAAAATAAAGACCATACATCTTACCTCAAATTTATGCACGTGAACTTCATTTAGACTGGCAAATGAAGTCCAGTGTTTTTTCAGCAATTCCAATGCATAAGAAAATTTCCTTTGTTCTGCCTTTTCTTTTTTTTTTTGCAAAAGAACATGGCCATGAGATGAATTAAATTTGTGCCTCCTAAGCATTACCAATTCTGTACACAGACTGTATGTACTTCTACTGTTCATGAGTTCTGGGGAAAACACCGGAATGGAGTTTTCCTGTGAAAGGAATTCAGTTTTCTTTAAAATAAAACTGTTGTCATCCCAGACAACCACTCTTTATTGCTTCATGAAGGGCCTCTAGAGAAAACTGCTGTGTTGGGTTTTTTTCAACCCCGTCCAATTTGTAAGTGTATTGAAGGCCTGGGCAAAGATGATATTCATCAGCCAAACTCTCTGAATTCCTTTGGATAGCCACTTCACATTGATGCTGCATAGTATCAATCCTGACCCTGTGGGATAGGACTTACTCCTCACCACATGAAGATGATACCCTACATAAAAGAAGGAGATGTACATGTTTTGTAATCTTAAAGCCCAGCACCAGAGGTTGATGCCTCCTAAAACAACCCAATCACACTGGTGTCTCAGGAAAACCTAAACCTGCCAGCAGCCACTACCTGGTCAGTGATCCCATCAGTAGCTGCTGCCAAACAGATCAGAACCTTCAAGGACTGTGAGCCAACAGCTCAGAGCTAAACTGACTCCGTGGAGAAATTTCATGGGCAGTCTAATCTAACACAAGGCTTGCTCTTGAATTTATCTCATTTAGCAGGTTTTCCAAAAAGAAAATTAATGTAGGAAGACACTTGTGGAGATACTCAACTTATGATAAACTTTCAGTAGAATTTAGGGCTATTAGGGCGCTGTCCCCCATGATTTCTGCTGCCTTTTGACAGGGGATTTTTTTGCTTAAGAAAACTCTACCATCTCAATAGTACAGGAACAAATCATTTTTTTTCTTTAAAAAGAGAAGGCAAAGAACATAAAACACTGGTTTGGGAGACAGAGGGAAGAAGTGAACCTTATTTTTTTTTTGCATGCAAGTATTTGGTTTTCTTTCTAAATTTTATAGTGACTGTCCTGGGTTTAGGAGGACACAAAACTATACAATAATTAAATACAGCCACAAATACAAGTAGGGAAATAAATCTACATGTCAGGATTTTCAAAGTCTGTAACTTTCTGAAAAATAATCAGATAGCATTAACTACCAATTGTCTAAAATTAATCATATTTATAATGTATCTAGTTTGAATTAAGAAAGACCTATTAAAACTGTATGCTACAGTTTAAACAAAAATGAACATATTTGCTTTCAAAAAAATCCTGTAACCATCACAAGCTGTAAGTAATTGGTGCTTCAGAATGAACTCTCAGCATCATCTCAAATTACTAGCATGTAAGAGAAAAACCTCTGCACTTAGCAGAGGAACAAATGCTTCAATAATATTGTAGGGATAGATTTCATCAACTTTTAACAATACACTCTGTTTGGTTAGAATCCAACTAGCTTTAGCTGAAACTGTGCTATCATAAATTATGATTCAGCAAGAATTGTTTGCTGGGAGGTAATTCCTCCCCCCATCTCAACCTGTCCCACACCCACCACCCCTTTTTTACATATATACCATATTAAGTTCAAGTGACACAGGCACACACCTGACCATATAAGAATTTAAGATCTGTTTTTCCAGAAGTCTTCCATAGGGCTCAAGGCAAACCTACATTTACATTTGCTTTTCTTAATGATATACCCCAAATAGCACTAATCTCTTCTACGGTTCTAATTTCTGTTACAGCACTAACATCTGCTTCTATTACCAGCTTTAGGGTATAATGGTATAGTTTGTGGAGGGTTCAGTTCTTGACCAGTGTTTGAATTTCTTAGACATAATCTTCTGTTACAGCAAACACCCCATACACACACACACACATACACACACACACACACACAAAAAAAATCACCAACCCAAAAAACCACCAAAAAAACCCCAACCAACCAAATCCAAACAGTAAGAACACACCCAGCACCCCAACTTCACAGTACTGGAATGTTAGCTGGCTGATCCTTTAACAAGAAAAGTGATTAATATAGCTAATAAATTACAAACTCAAAATCATGTTAGGTCATCTTAATTTATGACTGATTTAAATTGATCAGCAACATCATAAATGAGTGTCAGAACACCAAATAATATGACTTGCTTAAAGCTGCATAGTAAGATTCCAGTTCAAATCTAGAAGAAATATCTAAAGGCTCATCAAATTACACAGGGTGTTTTCAAACAATGCCTTCTTTCTATGTTTCGCAGAAATATTTCCACCAACCATAAAGGTCTCCTATCTTTTTATTATGATTTATTTATGAAGACCAATGGAAAAATGAGGACTTCATGATAAAATCCTCCTAACGCTTTCTTCCAAAGTCAGAAAGCAGCTTTAACAATATCCAGTGAGCTGGACAAGACCTTGCAGACTATCCACTTTATTCCACAGAAAAAGAAAGCTGCAAAAGAGCTAACACAGCTTTCTGGCTCACAAGTACTGAAATCACAACAGATTATTTAGACTAGGCCCATCAGTTCTGCTGTGCATTTCTAATAATTCATTCATTAGGTACTTAGCTCACCGGCTTTTCAGGGAGTAGCTATTCATAAAAAGGAAATTGAGAATATGAAAGGGAATGTGATTTACAAGGGAGAAAGCTCACTTTTGACCATTAAGTTGTTTTTTTTTAAAAGGCAGTATTATTTTAGGATATCTAGAAACTATCAAAAACCTTTAGCTCAATAAGCAGGATGGATGAGGCTGGAATGGGAACAGAAGAAAGGTATTTAAAGAGAAAGGCTGCTCTCTGACATGACAAACACATCCCATAGCTGGCTAATGATAATGGAAAGTGTTCCCTATACTTTGCAAATAAACACACCTGAGTAAGCAGTGACTTGTTTTTCATTTTCTGACCATAAAGTAAAAAAACAGATATTCATCACTTAAGTATACAGTTACAGCTTTTCATAAATTCTTAACCTTTATAATTTTTAGCCTTAGAAATCTGAATCACTATAGCAGCATATAAAAGTATCTAAAAGATGCTAATCTGTCATTTAAAGGATCTTATCCTTCAAAAACATCACCAAATCATTTGCTGATTTTCACTGCACATACCCATATACTTTGCCTATGAATTACTATGTGGAAACCTTACCCTTGAAGATTCATATGAAGGACTTGGCTGACCACTTGTTCCCCAGGATGTGGCACCTGTTCGCTCATCCATACCTAGCAATAAGAAGAAAAATATAGACCTATTAGGAAAGACAGCAAAAGCATAATGTTCTCTGATGCAACCTGAAAGCAAATTCATCCACTTCCATATATTTAAAGCAGTATTTCTAAAAGCAAAACTTAAGATGAACAGTTTCCTTGTTAATGAAGCTGGCTACAAAGCAACCTACTCATTTGGACACCTGCAGCTGCTGAAAACAGGAGCATAAGAAGTCAAGATGATTTGCCAATCTACAGTGTCTGCCCTACCCAATCCATGAGAAATTAGCATCAGTAACAAAACAAGCACAGCAATGTTAGTGTGGCTTTCTGCACAGCCTGATTCATCCTTCATCTTAAGCAGTGAATATTGCAGCACATACCGTGAAACGTATACTTGTTATCAACTTTTTGCTCTCATGACTTGCGTAAGTATTATAATACGTGCAAAATTATTTCCCCTGCTTGTTCTTTATGTGACATGCAAGATATTTTAGCATAAGGGGGGAAAAAGCAAGATAAGACTGGTTATAGTTCAATGGCTTAAAAAAAAAAAAAGTCCCAGCCACCACAGATACTCATGGTGTGTGCCCTAGTAAAACAGGAATCTGTAACGGCTCTTTTAGAATCAGTTCCCTTTATGCAAATCCAGCTTATAGCTCAAAAGAAAATGGGGAACAAAAAAATAGGGAGTTCTTTAGACTCTCTATCAGAATAAATATCCCCTGTATATACAGATATAATTTATATCCTGTGTTTTAGCCAACACTTACATACACTGTTGCCAAAAATTTCTCTGATTACTTTCTATTAAAATTAATGGGTCAAACCATCTTCAAACCACATTCCAAAAAACTGACTGCAAATGTATCTGAATTCCTGTAACCAATTCATACAGGATAAGCTTACTATTCTAGTAATCAAGTTCCTGATTATCTGTGTCACAAGGTATTTTTAACAGGAAGGAGCACTTCCATCCTAAATTGCAGACTTCCACATGCTTTTGGCCTACACAAACAACTCATTATTTCCCTGTCACTCAAACTCATAAGGAGTTTTGGTATAAAGCATAAATTCTTTATGTGATGTATAGTATGAAGTATTTATGAAGCTTTCTAAAGTAATAATTTATAAATAAGAACAAAGTGCCACAATTTATACGTAACAGCTGAGTGCAAGTTACCCCGTCTATGATCCCTAAACCCTAATTTTATACTGAATCTATAAAACTTTCATACACGTCTCTCAGACTGGCAGCACTACAAAATAAAATGCAAGGAAATAATGTAAATAACTACCTGTGGAGTAACAGTATGCTAATATTTTTTCTGCTTATGAAGTTTCCTTTATGAAATTCTAATAATTTTTTCTTTATGTGTTTTTCAAAGCAACAAAATACTATCTTGACAAAGCCTGCAGAAGGCTTGTTAAACAGAGTGTACAGCACAATCACCCAGGTGAAAGCTACAGACACCTTCTGTGTACTGCAGGAAAGATCCTCATGGCTGGAAATGCAAAACCACCACTACATTGAGCCAGCAGCTCATGGAAGTTCGATGCTTTGCAGCTGACAGCACTGTTGTTGTTTCATTGTAACTGGTCCAGGAGCTGAGTAAAAAGTCGTGGCTGGCACTGACAAAGGCAAAAGTAATCTTTTGGCACAACTGACTCTTTTCTGACAGAAACAACAGCGCTACTAATCCAGTGATCATCCTAACAAGTCTGCCAGTGCTTTAGTTTCAAAAGAGCCATATAGTGGAGGGAGGAAGAAAAATATCTTCCTGCAAGACAAAGTGTTTGGGAAAGTCTAAGACACAGTACATTATACCAACCCATTTAGGAAATACATCAGCAGATAATGGTTATGCAAAGAGTGTTTAGATGCATGACCCCGACCAGTAAAACATGTCATCATTCAAAAATTTGAGTCAGTGGGGTGTAAGGACCTGCGTTAAAATTCTGCTAAACCAGCATGTATATAGCTGAAAAAAATCTCATAATTCTAAATTTGAATTATGCAAATAAATTTTTTAAAGAAATTGCTCTAAACCAAAATATAACAGTTTAAGATAGGGAGGAAAACTGCTTGCTAAATAGTGCCCAGAACTGGTTCTCTAAAAAAGCCTAGTACGGTTAGCTGGAGCACTGAGCAGTACCAACACACTTCCTGATCCTGCCAGGTGTCTTTCTCCTCCTTCTCAGCCAGCATTTTTTCTTCTTCCACATGCGCCAAACAGGCTTGCATCTAGACCTATCCTTTAATCAGAATTTGCACACAAGGCACACACATTCACATTTTAGAAGCTCCTTGAAGGCCATGAGCAAGAATTTCATTTGCCTATAAGGAAGAATTTCACTGTCTACAGAACGCGAGCACTCTGACTTCCTGCTGCTTGACATCTGGATTTAACTCTGAACAAAGCTGCTGCTGCCCTTAGTCCCCATCAACATACCACACACCAAACAAGAGGAGAACTGGCCAGCAACCCTCAATCAGGACATCAGATACATATCTACAGTGATGCCCAAGGAACCTGTCCTGGCTGGCACACTAATGTATGTGATGTAATTTCCAGGGATGACACATGAAAAACAATCAAATGCTGCAAGAGACAAAGGCCCAGAAAAAAAAAAAACTCCTAACAGCCTGGGCACAAGCAAACATCACACACTTTAATGCAGCCAAAGGTAGCTCTACAGGAATGCACCACGACCGTAAAATACGCATTCCAGATGGGAAGAGAGTGTGGAACTAAGAAAGAACACAGGGGCCAGCTCTGGTAATAAATTCAATAGTCTCAAACAAAAAAAAAAAAAAAAAAAAAAAAAAAAAAAAAAAAAAAAAAAAAATTCACCAGAACCTCTTCTTTTTGCCACTGTATCAGTATTTGACAATATCTGGAAAAATCAATTTCTATTTGTTACAAAACTAGATCCTTAGTGGAAGGGAAAGAAGAAGAAAAATGTCAAAGTAGTCAGTCTCAGACAGAATTTCCGATGTGTCAGATAANAAAAGTGTCATCGAAGGGTTAAAGCATTTTCCTGAGAAACACAAAACAGAATTGAGGAACTAGGGGAATCATCACCTTCATATAACCCCTTCCACAAGGAAATGTGGTGTCCAATTCCAGTATCCACTAAATCCTCACAGATGTTAAAGGGCACAGAAAAGCTGTAACAGTTAGCAGAGCACTGAAAACCATGCTGCACATGGAAAGGCTGCAATATCTCAATCTGTTTAGCAATGCAAAGAAGGGGGAAATGCAATGACTGTATGTTATAAACACAGATACATACAGTCAGGTAGACAAAAGCATAATTAGGCTCTAACCCCATTTATTTTATTTCTGTAGGCATTAAGAATGGAAAGCAACTGAAACGACTTGAGCTCATTTCATAGTTCTCAGTCAAAACAGGCTACTTGTACAGCAGATAGGCCACAGTTTAACTAGGGGTATTCGGTACGCTTGATCTCTGTTCAAGCAGACCTAGCTGGCAGCCTGTGGCTGGCCTGGTTTACATCGCACCTCCAATGCAGTCCCTGCTGCTGTGCCAGGGCAGGCCAGCAGGACACTGCCCCTGGCCTTGGCCAGCCGGACACTGCCCCTGGCCTTGGCCAGCCCTGCAGACAGAGAACAGCCCCAGCCTGGGACCCCAGCCAGGCCACAGGAAAGGCTGTGTGCTCCTCACTCACCTTGGGAGGGCCAACCAGTCACGAGGGTGCTTTCTGACTTTATACACTAAACTCTTAAAAAGGCTCTGCCTATGTCAGTTTAAAGATGGCACTGTAACCATTTTGAGCTCTTCTAGAAGTAAAGCTGAATAAACCTGTTGCCTCATTACTTCTATGTATGCATTCATTTTAAAGAAACAGGTCCAAACATTTATCTAATAACAAAATTGGATCTTACAATCAAACTGAAAGTTGTGGTTCTTGCTAGTATAAGACAAAAACAACCATATTTAAAACTTATTTCAAGAGACACAGGCTCTCATGTTCGTATAAACAAGATAGGGTTACCATCTGCTATGATCTTGATCAAATAAATGATTTGACAAAAAAAAAAAATCACATTGTAGATTGTATACTAGGTACTCAAGGTATGAGTTTCTATCTTTCATAGCTTCTTTATCCAATTTTGTTTCAGAGTAATACTATTCCTTTAGATAAGATTCAACAACTGAAATCAATTGCAAAAAAAAAAAAAAAAAAAAAAAAAAAAAAAAAAAAAAAAAAAAAAAAAAAAAAAAAAAAAAAAAAAAAAAAAAAAAAAACCAAGAGCACAAACCATAACAACATTGATTGTATTTTGCATCTTAGACACCCAAACAAATCAATCTACCATTAGTCCCTATATTGCAAAAGGTCTATTGTGAAGTGTGATACAACTTATTACCTAAAATTGCATTTCAGGTCGAGACTTTCCAGTAAGAGGATGCAAAGTGAAATACTATTTGATGGAGAAACACTAGTTCAATTAAAAAATTTAAATTTCAATAGGTTAAGACTATTTCTCAGCCTCTTCTTCTTGCTTCCAAATAGAAATTATTTCTCACTTTATATTACACTTAATATTTTTAGTAACATAATGATTTCCATTCTAAAATAGAAGTTGAAGTTTGCAAATCAGATAAACTAGTAAAGAAAAGATAAAAGTCCCACACATTTATTACCAGGAAAAAGGCAGAGAAGAGAGGGGACAGTGCTCAAAACCAAAGGCAGCTTGACAATAGATGTCATGTGGTGGGCTTAAAATATACAAAACTAAGGACATTAATCAAATTGAGAAGAGAAATGAAACTCAGGCAACCTATCAACAGTCTAACCACTGAAATGCCATTGGGATAAATTCAGATGCAACATTATAATTAGGTAAAAGGCAAACCACTTCAATTTCAAACTATATAAATAGAGGGCTTTCTCTCCAGCCACCCCCAAAGGAAAGGCAAGGGGAAGTACTTCAAGCAAGGGGGGAGGGGAGGGGAAAGGGGAAGAAGGATACTTAATCTCACTCCATACTGCTTCTTGGAGAATGTAGTGATTGCCTTACAGCATATGGATGTGAAGTTCTGGATCAAAATGGAAAGTTCCTCCAAGTAAAAGAACTTCTTAGAAGCACCAGTGCAGTATCTCCTCTTATACCTTTTGCCCCAGAGAAGGTTACTGGAAGTGCAATGGTTATGTCACAAACACTATCTTGAGTCAGAGTTGTTTGGTACAAACTCTGGACTCCACAATCTCTTCAGGAAACCTCCTGAGATGCTTTTATTCAATTCCACGATGCTGCTTACTCTCCTCCCTGTATTAAGCCCGAGAGTTGCAGACCAAATACTTAATCCATTGTGTGGTCTAAAAGTGAGACTTCTCCTGGGCCTAACCATTACTTTCAATATCCTTCCCCACCTGCCCAGTCAGGTTTATAACCATGAGAATTGAGGTTGTTAACTACCAGGCTCTAATGGCAGACATTTAAAAGCTCAATGAAGCGCTGCAGGGATTGAAGCCACCGTGAGGAGGCATCAGTTATCTCAATTATTACCCATAAAACATTAGCTACCATTTGAATATTTTACTTTGCAAAGATCATTTTGCAAGAACTGTCTGAAATATCAACAGAGATTCTTATTAGTAGTAAATAAATTAATCTGTATTTTTGAAACACTGTTTATCCTGGAGAATCCCAGGGCACGATTATCTGACATAGCAAAGAATAAACATCCGCTATGCCAGTTATTGTGGAAATTATTTCCAGAATAGGCAATAAAATATGCTATACAAAGTTAATTTCTATCCCCAGAATAAGCAATCACAATTAAAACTTCAGCAGAACAAAATTATTCAAATGGGAGAAATGTACATCAAGTACACATCTTGCCTGAGTAACAGCAAAAACAGACCAAAATTAGCATTGACAGGTGTTAAAAATTAGTTGGATCCTAAACTGTATCAGCAAATTGCATTAACTCTTTATGGAAAGCTTTTAAAAACCTGTATTTCATACAGAAATTTGTAAGAATAATAAATCTTTTGGGTGTACACTTGGAAGAACTTTTTTCTAATACAACACAATACTTATATTGTATAAAAAAAGAACAAAATGGGGAAAAAATCATGCTGTTTCAGGAAAACTGATGAAAGCTTTAATTTACTTTAACAATGTCTAACATGAAAAGTCAGTATTGCTAATAGAGTTCCTGTATAAATGCAAAGTATGTTTTAGATTTGTTTCCACTCATAACCTAAACATAATTTGCTATTAAATAAAGGCCATTACTACTTTTTACTTAATTTCAGAAACAATCCTATTCATTTCTTGTAATAAGGCCCATGTATTCTGCAAGAACAACATTAGGTTATTAATTCCTGTAATAGCAGTGCTCTTACAGAAATGTCAGAAGTAACCTGCTTCTCTTTCCTCTTACTCTGTTTTCCAGACTCTAAATCACATCACCAAACACAGCAAGTGACCTGGTATGACCTGAACGCTTTAAATACAATACAATCTGCTTAAAAATAACACTGGAACCAGCATTTCCCACCTAAACTGTACTAAATCAGAAAACTCCATACTGCTACACTCAACCTGCCAGAAAAAGTACACCAGGTACAGCTCAAAGAGGAGAGCATATATACAATACTGCATGTAACATGCTGTATGCAATATATTTATTATTTGTGTATGTTTATTCAGACAGTTCAAGCAAAATTAATGATGAAAATATAAAATCAAGCATCTAAATTACTTTAAAAAAAAGTTTCCCTGTATAAATACAAGCTTTAATATTATTCTTCCATCCAATTTCAAAGTTAAAATTCTTGGGGGGGAGGAAGGGAGGGAAATCCAACACCTAAAATGCTTATGTTCATGTATATTATATTTACACGTGTGCAGACACGGTATAAATTGAAACCTCTCTGGTTACAGATGTGAACTCAGCAAACCAGCTTAGAGATCCAGCTTTTAGCAGGGATACAAGCCAGAGCTTTTCTTCATATGTGAACACACATACGGTTAAACTGGTATTAAATTGCATCATGCTGCTTATTTGCCCCTCTGTACTGAACCATGAAGTATCAGACTGAAGAGCTCTAACACGCCAGTCTCAGCTTTACGATATTAGCTGCCATAATAATCCATTCAACTGGCAAATTTTCCTGTGGTTACTTCAGTTATGACTCAACAGCTTTATATAACCACACACTTTACTATACATATATATATATTTATACATATTTTTATTTATATGTAAAACAAACCAAGGCCAGTGTCACAAGACTGAACACACCAGGCCAAAAATACTCAAATATAACCCCACAGTCAACAGCCACTGTTACCAACTGCATTACAACAATACAGAAAACGGCCAATTCAGGTACTGGAACACAATACAGCCTGAGTTACACAGTGTGTAACCGAGGCGCTAATCCTCAGGAGCAAAGAAAACACCACAAGTGTAACAGCTTTTCTAACAACGTGTCTAAAAACACTAAGAAAAAGTGCTTTCAGTCATTTACTGCATCCCGCAAACTCTGACCCTCTTGAAAACAAATTCCATGATCAACCTGTCAGCATCCCTTCATAGTGTTGATGACTGTCATGTACATGTACAATTAAAATCATCCAGTTGTAACAAATTAAAAGTACTTGTTGATATTTAGATTATAACTGATGCATTAATTAACACTCAAACCCTTTAAGGAAAAAAAGACCCTCTGATATACCAAGCAGTTATGGGTATGGGCACGTGTGTGTGTAGAGAGATAAGGAGGGGAAAGGAACTGAAATAATACATTTGTGAGAAACATTATAAACTTTGTTTTTCTGAGTTCATGTAGGTGAACCAGAGGAGAATTAAAGTACCACACAAAAACCTTCCATCCTAGCGAGCCTTGACTTTGAGCTTAAGGTATAATGGCAATATACAGTATAGACAAGGAAATATAAACGCCACCTTTAAATTTCTATGATTGCAAACAAAGATATACACAGATACGCATTCAAGATCACAGAAGTCTGATCTTCAGAAGATCTAGACCAAGCCATTTCCTAAAAGTATGTGAAAGAAAGCCTATACTTCGCTAATGCACACAGTATCCCTGTATTCAATTTTTGGCTACCCTATGCTACTGAAATCTAACATCTGTCTATTAACAGCAGCACAGCATCCTGGCATCTCACATTAAATCATCAATACACTAACATCTTATGTTTATTGTAAAAGAAAACTTGTTGAAGAAAAAGTAGTTTGAAAGATTTTCAGGTTTACCCAGCCCTAACCCTGATTTTTCCCCACCAATGCTCCCCTGGTTTACCTTTAGAAGATTTCTTATGATTATTTGCTCAAGAGTACACAGTTCTTAACAGAATTCTGGCTCTTTGAACTCAGCTGGGAAAAGTGTCCATTATATGAACATGTCAGCATCAGACACCATCTTCTCACTCCAAAGCAAAGTTTATCTGGTCAGTATTTAAACAGGAAAGAATGCCTAATGGATTAATACAAGCACAACACATCTGTTCAGTTAAGCCACAGATGTGGTAGGCCAGATCTATGGTACATGTGAAAAAACAATAGAATACATATAGCAAATATTGACATAGGAAATTATTACAACCTGCAGCACTCATCTTGCTCTCTTTGGATGTTTTGGTTTCTTGGTTGTTTCCCCCTCTCCCCCCCCCCCCCCCCCCCCCCAAAAAAACAAAAAAAAACAAAAAAAA